>NW_011627066.1:760894-774630 GCF_000204515.1 Acromyrmex echinatior | reverse complement strand
GTGACACGGAAGGTTTGCCTGAGGTTTATTTTCCTCTTCTAAAAAAGGATGTCTTTTTCTGTTAATAAACAATTCTAGAACTTTCTAAAAATTTTGACTCAGATATATAAATAGTGGTAAAATATATGATAGGACAAATAACAACACATAGTGTCACGACAAAATTCTAACTGTGTAAAAGAAATACTCGAGATTCATCATTTGGTTTTTTTGCTGTAAAACAGGTAATGATTCTATTTCTTTATATTCCGACTAGAAGATTTTAATATATACAATTTTATTTAGAATCTGGAAATTCTTGCTCTACACTTTTCTTGATATGACAATTGACGGTGTAACATTACTGTATGAAGCATCTTCACATATAAAAGAACATGTTTATTTAATTACAACTCTCGACTGTTGAATTTAATGTCAACTAGATGTAACTCTGCGTTTTAAGAATATTATTGAATTACTGAAGATGGCCAGATTGTGGCCGAAACGGTTTCAGCTGAATCTATATCGAAAAAACTCTCCATAATATGGTCCAATAAAATTAAAGTATTCGATGCGAATCTGTGTTGAAATACAGTAATGATAAAAATTTAATAAAGTAATAAAATAAGTGACATTTAATGTTATAATTACATTATTCGATAATTATACGACTATTATTTTAACAGCTGTTATGGGTTTTAATATATGATCAATATAAGAATCTTCCTGGCAAAGAAAGTCCTACAAAATTCTACAAAAAAAAAAATGTTATACTACAGAAAACTTAACTGGCAAAGTCTATGAAACTCTACATGAATTCGAGAAATGCTACAAAAATTTATATAAAAATGCTTGGAAAATAAAACCTTAACATTCACCTTAGCATTCACCGTATCTGGATAAATGGTATTGCAAAAACTCCCTATTATTGATTCTATTACAGTTCTATTACAATTAATTTTATATTCTTTAATACGTTTATTAATTTGTATATCTGGAGTATACTTACATGTGATTTCTTTGTAAGTGATTTTTTTAAATGAATTGTAACACTATATCTAATTATTACTTTACAATGTTTGTTTCTCTATCGGTTTTTGCGTAAAGTCATCCCAAATTCAATTTAACTTCTTTCTTCTCTTCTTCTATTAATTCATTTGGGATGCCGCTATCAAATGTTCATGAAAATTCGCTAGGCGTCTATTGGTTTATGATAAATTTTCTGTTATAATAATTGCATGTTGCTAAATTAATTTTTGTCAATTTCGTATAATATTCACATATCCAGTGACGAGCTGGGATTAGATTGTCTTCTGCTTTTCGCTTTGCCATTATAATCTGTACAGAATATTAGTGATCAGAGTATTAGTAATTAGAGATGGTATAAAAGCGATGTAAAAAATTGTTTGTATTGTTTATTAAAGGTCAATACGTATGTATGATTCTCTTACGGAATATGTACATAAATATTGATGTTTGTATAGTTTGAATCTATTTATGAGATTTAACGAACTCATTTATACAATTTTAATCAAATATTATTACCAAAAATTTGAATAAAAATCCCCTTCTTGTTTCTCTTCATATAGCACAATTTTAGTCTGGCATATGACTGTTTTTATTAATAACGTAATATGCTTTGTAATCTATTATAAACATGTGTTTGTATTAGGTGTTGGAATTAATTCGTAGCGTTTTACAAGTGATGGGAAGTACTTTCATTAATGTATTTTTTAATGCTCATGTGAAATAAATAACATTCTTTCATTAAAAAACGCTACGAATTAATTCCAACACCTAATATAATACTACATCTGTATATATATTTCTTCTTACTAATTTTAATATCTTTTTTATGAACTTTCTCTCTAATTATTTAATACATAATTATTTAATAATCTTATGTAGCTAGAGTAATGAGTTGCCACATCATGAATAAATATTTTTGAATAGTTATTGATATAATAGATATGATATCTGAGAATATTTGTGTTAAAACGCTGGCTTATCAAAATTATGTAAACATGTAATATTAATGATATCACATTAAAATAATTTTTGAATTTGTTTCATCAGAAAGGTTAATATTTATAATGTCTATATAATTAATCACTATATCTTTCAGCTGAATTACATAAATTAGCAATCATTACTTTTTTAAATTTGGCTTGCTTTGACGCATGACATCTTTTTCTTTGTCGATTTTTAATTTAGTTTATCCTGCTATCAAATAATCTTGGAGATAACGTCATTTAGCAAAAACAAAAAATGACTTCGGAAAGACAAGATCGCTATATTAAACATAAGGCATTAAATATCAAGTTCGTTCGCACTGTTACGTTACTGTTGGAGTAAGTTGCACAATCGTTCGTAAGCAAGGTTACACAATATTACGTCATTTTCATAACGTTCCAAGAAATACGACACGAGGTGTCTCGTGCTTCGGAACAATTCGTTCCTCTGTGATGACCGATGTCGCGCGAGCACAAGTTGGTGAGCCGTATATAACGAAGGGCCTTTACTATTGCGATCAGTGAAGTAATACACTTCAAGTGTGTGATGATGGAGAATAAAACGTTCACCGTTGTCCGATCTCCTGAAGGTGTGTGAAATTTTCGAATAATATCTCCATAGCATTAAAGTCTTTTGCAGTTTTACCGTTGAGAAAAATAATAAAATTACTTTTTTAATTAGTATAACTTATTCTTCCACTTTGCTTTAATTTCAAATAAATAATTTCCGCTATCGTACATATTATCCATTTCTTTTTGAAATTGATTTGCTTTTGATTAAAACACAATACAAAATTAGAGCTCTGAAATAAAAAATTTATTTTATAATTTTATTCTTTACTATTTAATTTTATTTAATAATAATTAAATTATTATCTTTTAATTATATTTTATATCGGCGATGGAATAAATATAGTTAAAATAAGATGAAAGTGATAACAATGATTTATAATAATTCATGATAAAAATTTGTTATAAAATTATGAAAATTATTTCAATCCTTATATAATAATTAAAAATTATTCCATTAAATTTAATAAATTTAATAAAATAGTTATATTAATATTATTGAATTTATAAATTGTAATCGTTTTAGTAAACTAATAACATATTAATCTTCTTAATTAATGTTAAAAAATATTTATAACATTATAAATTGTAACTTATAACTTTTCCTCAGTCTCACGAATAGATTATTTTTGCATTGAATATTAATTATTAACAATAAAATTTAACTTTTTCACTAAAAAGCTAAAAGCATTGATGAAAAGTTTACTCCAACGACGTTTGCAAAAATCTTTATAGCTCAGCGATATTTGAATATATTTCAAGTGATTACTGTTACTATGCTACCTTAACAGGAGCATTTTATTGATTAATAATATAATAGATAAGAAAATAGATACATCAGATCAAGTATACTTAGGGATTTATAAAGCTTCAAAATATCAAAAAGAATTATTGTGTATAATCTTAAATCTAATATCATGGTCTTGTCAAAATGATCTTATCTCTTTCATATAAATATAATCGAAATTTATATATGTATATATATATTACAGAATATATTTTAGTATATCATAAATTAGTTTAATACAACATAAATCAGTAATAGAAATTTGATGTGAAAAAAGTTAAGATCATACGGAGAATTTTAGTGCTAAATATAAATCTATAAAAAATTTATAATAAGATTTTCAAAGAAATTGATTTCCTTGCATAAATTATGCCACAATTTTTATTGAATTATGACGGGCTTGTTTTAAATTATTTATGATTTATTATGATAAACTAATTAATCATCATATTATATACATTATTTAGAAAGTGTAATTTATAGCTTACCTCGTGATCTTTGAGATCTGATAATTATTAGGTTTAAAATTGTTCCACATCTGTAGCGAAAATCAATATTTGCATTTCTGCTTCTCGCAAACATTGCATCGAGAATCCTTGAGTGTGTGATCAATTATATTAAATATTTTGATAAAAGCTGAATTAAATTACCATTGAAAAAAATATTATTTATATGGAATTAATTAATAATATTATTTATATGAAAAATTGTAATATATAGTGAAATTTAATAATATAATTATAAAAGCATTAAAATTGAATAATACAAATCTTACATAATCTTTCTAGGATCAATTTTGATCCGTCTCACTATTAATAGACATGTTATAATCAATTTATAGTTCATTTTGTTTATTTTACAAGGAAATGGTCAATTTAATTTGTGACTATGAAGCAATATCTGCGAGATTAATTAAATTATTGAACAAACATTTATATACGTGTTAGTTTAGTGAAAATCATTTTAACATTTTATTTTATCTCTACTAAATATATAGTAATCTTTGAACATAGAAATCTTAGAAATATTTGTAATATTATCTGCAAGTTTCTAGCTTGAGCATTTTTTCACGGTTAATATTATTTTGACATACTTAATTTTCAGACACGTCAAAACAGTATCAAGCTTATCTGAGAAAGTATGAAAACGATGACAAGTTGGTGATTCTACAGGCCGTGGACAGGCCAGGGTCAAATCCTGGCGATAATTATATGTCGATGTTGATCAGAACGAAACTTGTTGGTACTCGCGGAGACGGAAGTCGTTAGTTGTTTTTATTTTTAATTTTATGTTATTACCAAGAAGAAACAAAAATTATTGGTAGACTCAATAATGTTTCATCTAATAGAATGATATAATTTTCCGTTATATAACATTTAACAATAGTGTCTTGATAAAGAAGAAAAGAGATAAAACAATGTTGTTTATTTGTTTGCCATTAATTAGAGTAACGTGTAATATTTGGAGAGAAAAGAGCATCTTTTATTTTTTTCTTTTTTTATTAAAAAGTTATTTTACAGACAAATTTTAATGATTTAGTTTGTATTTAAAAAATACTATAGATAAAAATGAATTTTATTAATTCATTTTAATCGTATTATTATAAACTAAATTTTTGACAGTGGCTTAATGTACTTATTAATAATTATTAGAATTATTAGAATTTTACAAAATTAATAATTTTTTGAAATTCTATAATATATTGTTTGAGTTGAAAATATCGTATTTATTTATTATAGTATATAAAATAAACTTTTGTAATAAACAGATATAATTAATTGTAAGTAGTGCAGCGAATAATCTGTAACTATTGAAAGAACTTTATTAAAATTGATCGTATTACTGTCAACTGATTTAATTCATACTTTGCATTAGTGGCCCTAAGATCTTTGAGTACTTACTTAATGCAAAAAATAGAAAATTTGAAAAAGTTAAAAATAGATTTTTCTACAAAATTTTGTAGACAGACGGACAAACAGACAGATGGACGACCAACACTGTGAAATCGTAAAATAATTTGCTACGTTGCATCACTTAACAAATAAAAAAAGTACAGCATGCATACATAGATACGTTTCTTCTCTTTCCATGTTTGTGTGTAGCATATGCCAAGACTTTTATGACGAAGATGATTATTAGAGAGAAGAAAATCTTCACATTACTGGATATTTCCGATTTATTTTGTACTGAGGCAGATGCGTATACAAAAATATTGCCCATGCTTGGATCTTTTGGTCCTTCATGTATATATGCTGATCAGAATATTATAATAATGGAAGATTTGGCAGAAAAAGGATATGGCACCTGCGAAAGGCGCAACTTTCTGGACTTAGATCATTCTGTCTTCGCTTTAAAGGTACGTTAAATTAGATTCCGGAATATGTACAACTTATCTCAGATAGATAAAATGTAATAGATTAGAAATAATTAGACATAATTATACAAGATGTTCTAAATTTTTTGACATACTGCTTGTGGGAAACTAAACTGAATGGACTAAATTGATCGTGAGTCGAAAAGTCTACAATTTTACACATTTTATAATTTTTGCAATAGTCAACGAGATATTAATTTTTAAAGATTGCCGAATAAGCCGGTAAAATCAACGTATAAACAATTTTAAGATATTTTTTAGAGTTCTTTATGAAATATATCTTAAAGATATTTTTGTTTAAAGATTCTTAAAGATATCTAATTTAAAATTGTTCTGCTCATTAGGTAGAACTCATTAGGTAAAAAAATGTGAAAATTGCAAAATGGTAGAAGACTTTTCAACTCAGTTTAATCTATTTAGTTTTAGTCTACTTTACTTGCCTATAAATGATGTATCAAAAAGTTTAAGACATGCTGTATAACATCAAATTATTTGATTTTTTTCCTTTAGAATGTAATTAAATTTCTAAAGAAAAAATATCAAGTACTTAGATAATCAATATTTAGATAATTTATTATCAGGAGATAATGAGAAATTTTTCCTCAAGAGAAAATGAAATAAATAAAAATATTGCTTTAACTGACTGTTTAGAGAGTAAATTTTAAAGGTTATAAAGTTTTGTTGTAAATGATGTGCGACAAGTAAAAGTGTTGCTAGACATATTGATACAGTAATAATAATAATAATAGCAGCAGCATATGATAATCAGACCTTAGCTTCATTTATCTTATCGCGATAGTTGTTAATAATCAATATTAATATTATCTGTAAATCCAGCCAGAAATAAATTTCAAATCGATTGATGTCACAGATTAACATGATTAATGACACGACATATTGATACAGTAGTAATAATAATTATAGTAGCAGCAGCATATGATAATCAGACTTTAGCTTCATTTATCTTATCGCGATAGTTGTTAATAATTATTAATGAATATTATCTGTAAATCCAGCCAGAAATTTTAAATATCGATTGATGTCACAGATTAACATGATTAATGATACGATATATTGTATATATATATTTGTGCATAAAAATAATATCAACAAGAATTTCAAAAGCTGTCCTTTATATCCACGCAATTACAAATAACACTGATACTGATACATCTCGAATTTTATTAAACTAAATTGAATCTTTTTAAGAAAAATTTTATCAGATAACACTTTCTTTTCTCATATCTTATAAGTTCTTATAAGTTCATATCTTATAAGTTTTATTGTATGTTGAGAAGATAAGTCTTATCAGAGATAAATCTTAAAGTTTAGAAATTAATAGTGAAGTGATATTTTATTAATATTATCTGTATTTTTATTGTTTGTTAAGATTGTTGTTAAAAGATATTTAATTTTTAATTTTTCAATCAAAATTTTTAATTTTTTAAATAAAAAATTGTCTTTATTTTTTGAAAAATTTGTCAATATGTAATATGTAATTCTTTTGGCTTATATCAGTTTTTAGAAATATTTATCCAAATACATGTTTCTTGCTCGTCTAAATTTCACCCAAATATTTCATCTAAATTGATAGCACATATTTTTTATATTCTCGCAGAGACTTGCCAAGCTACACGCGTCGGGTCTGTCTATAAAAATCAATAATCCGCAGCAGTTTGACAAGTTCAGTGAGCATCTGAAAGAATTAATATACAAGGACAATTCCGATACATCGGTAATGAGGTCGTGTACCGAAATGTGTGTGAGATCGATAATACAATATTTAGATATGATAAAGCCACAAACGCAAGAATTACAGACTATTAGAGATTATTTTGCCTGCCTCAATAAAACTTATGACGTGTTGCGTCAACTGTTTATGTCATCGAAACAAAAATACGATACGATCTGCCACGGTGATCCGTGGATCAATAATTTGCTTTTCCTGCATGACAATGACGGCAAAATAATCGATCTAAAAATGGTAGATTATCAGATACTCAGGTACACCTCGTTATCCACGGACGTCCTTTACTTCATATATAGCAGCGTGCAATCGTCACTAATTGAGAAGAGTTTCGAGAGTCTCATCAAGATCTATCATAATGAGTTCATCAATGAACTCTGTCGATTGCATGTAGATGAGAAGATTCTAGCGGAGCTCGGAATCGAGTGGCTGGAGACGGAGTTGCGAACTTACGCGCTTTACGGAGTACTCGTTGGATGCTTTTTGACAAATCCGATTTTGGCGGAGGAAAAGGACGTTCAGCAATTTGAAACGATTGATTTCGGCCCGATGAATCCTATGTATCAAGGCGATATCAATTCAGAGATGAGTCAGAAGAAGATCGATCGTATCAAACGTATCACGTTTCATTATCACAGAAGATTTAATTTGGGTATTATTAATGATATCGAACCAATTTCTGTTACAGGATAGTATTAAGAGTGCTTGGAATGCATAAAAATATTTATTATTACCACTTAATGAATAACTTTGTAAAACTTGTGTTTAAGAGATATAAAAAAAGCAATTAATTTAAGCCCATTTCATATAAATAATGTAGTATGTATATTGTATATCATACAATATATTTATATTGCATCCAACAAAAATTATTGAAAATATCTAGCGTGGTATACGAGCGAGATACAATACAATCATATATATACATACAATCGTGCGGAATTAGAATTAAAGTTTCGATTGTTTGCATGGTATTATGAAAATTGTGAAAGTGATTAGATTTTAGTCTAAAAATAAATTTAGATTGATAAGGCCTGCATTAATAAAAATAAATAGTAAACTTTATTTATTTTCAGTGTAACATTTAGATTTAATTCATTGTTATATTGAAATTGTTGTTAAATTATTATTTTTATTACTATTTCTTATTAATTACTTTCATCAATTATGCAGTTAAAATTTTTAAACTTTTCTTTATTTTTCTCACTCGATCTAGTAGTGTCAGTGTATTTTTTTATATAAAAAAATTTTCTATTTAAATATGGATTGGAATAGGAAAATTTTACATGCAATAGGAATACAAAGATATATAATTAGGTTACATCATATAAAAATTAAAGGTTGTATTAATTAGATTATTTAATTTGATGTGGGATTGGCGCCAATTATTAACGTCAAATTTTTTACACGAATAATGCATACTATTTAGATTAAAAAAATGAAATTACTTTGACATTATAGTTGTTGATATCAAATCTTTTATACAAATGATTAAGTAAATTTTCTGTCCCTACCTAACATACCGTTTGTGGGCAGATAGAGCGGATTGAACTGAGTCAAAAAGTCTTTTACCATTATAGTAATTTTTTTAAATTAATGAGTAGACTGTTAAAAATTGATGATAAAGTAATTTTAAGATATTTTTAAGAAACATCTTTAAGATATTTCATAAAGAACTCTGAAAGCTATTTAGATTTAGTTGTAAAGATAATCTTATACATTGATTTTATTCGCTTATCTTTAGAAATTAATATTTCGTTATTATTGCGAAAATTGCAAAATGATAGAAGACTTTTCGATTCAGTTTAGTCCGATCTATCTGTTCAACGAGCGGTGTGTCAAAAAGTTTTAGGATACTTTGCATATTATACAATAAATGAAGATTATTTTTAAAATCATAGAATTTTAATGCGTAGGACATGAAGATAAGTGGTATAATTTACATTGACTCTAAGTTGCGTAAATCGTTTCCTAACAAAGCCGTTGAGTAACGATGTTCTAAACGGTGATTTGTGCAAACGGCGTTTTTCTCACAACACAATTTCGTCGAACTCGTGCCGAAATCTATCCGCGACGCCCGTCTGTTTCATCGCTGCGGTATTATTCCATTATTTCAAAGCGATATTCTACTGTGATTATTGTTACCGACGAGACCGCATTACGGACATTTCAGAGTGAAGTAATCCCTGATGTTTATTAGCCTCATTATTTTATATTACGCGAATGAAGCGTAAGTTAATAATACTCATTTCAATATTACTAACTCAAGCTACTTGAAAGGTCATAAAAATATCATCGTGGCCAAGCGATATCTGGCATCTTTATCAAAATGATTTTTATTTACACGTAAATTGCATTAGTATTATATATAGAAATATTTATATCAACTAATAATGATATCAGCTTTAATCACGCGCATCCTGCATGATTAATAAATATATCCATAAGTTTAATCAATTTTTTAATTTTAGAATCAATTGAAAAGAGAAGAACGGAGGGAGGTATAGAAATATATATATATATATATATATAATTTCAATCAAATTTCGTGTGCAACTACATGTTGCACATAACAGAAAGGTGAAAGATCAATGGAGAAAGCCGCAGTAATATCGAAGGTTAAATCATTCAACATCGCGCTGTATCTACGATTTCGTGTAATAGTGGAATTAATCACGGAACGATGCAGAGTTATGTCGTTTGACTAGGACGGATGCGTACGATAAGTTAAAGTGTCAGTTTCGCAGCTTGTGCAGCGAGCCAATGTCCCAGGGCGTGGGAGCGCGTGTCGCTTAATTACCACACACCTCTCATCTTATCCCACCGTACGTCGGCAGTGTGTTGCATTGTTCCGCGCACAAGCACGCGGAAACACGCGTGTAACACTGAGAGGCATATTAAAATGCCGGAAGGACGCGTTCTCTCGCGCCTCTCGACGTTACGTGGCTCCTGCCTTGCCTATTGTTCGACGACGCCGCGTCGGTGTCCTGGGCCGCCGCAGTAGAAAGACATTGATAAGAATCCACGATCTCGCTGGCGGATTAAAGCTCCGGCGACGTAACGTTACGTCGTCCCACACCGAGAGGAGTAAGGAACATTTTTAGAAAGTAACGAACATCGACGTTGGACGATCATTATCTTCGTTCTCAATTCTCGCCTGCAAGTTTATTTCTCGCCACGTTTGCCGATCCCGTATTCATTATCGCGTGGGGCGATAATAATTATATATGACTCGTGTTGCACGGCCGTAGAAATTATGAATCGCAATATATTGCCGATCGATTTGCTCGCCGCGTTTGGTAGTGCGAATTTCATGATTTATGTGTTTTCATTTCACCCTATCGGATCGTGTTGGTGTAAGCCAACACAAGCTTTAGCTATCTGTCAAGCGCATCGGATACCACCTCCGAAAGCCTTGCGAAATACACCGCTATGGTTGAATTATTCTTTTCAATTATTGGAAAACGTAATTGATAACTTCATTAACAACTTTTTCGGTCACTGGGATTGTATAAAGCTTAATAAACTTTGTTATAATAAACTAATAATCAATAGTCGACATCACTTAATTAATTGTTATTTATCAATACGTCCAATCTTTCGTAAGAATTATCTTCGAAGAAACGTAATGGCTTACGTATAGAAAAAAATAATAATGTTAATAATTAACTTGCGGTCTATTCGCGATTTCCTTGCTTTAGTTGGAAAAATTTTTATGTTAAGTTATATCTAATTTGTAATTAAGTAAAAATTCGGACTGTTTCAAAAGAATTTAGATGATTAACGTTTGAAGCAATATAAAAATAAATATGAGAAATTTTGGAAAAAATTAACATTAAATTGGAAGCATAAAATATAAGTACACAAATTGTAAAAGAGAACGAACAAATTAAGCATAATACACTGATTTATTATTTATTAATTTAATTTTATATTAATTATGTTTTTGTAAATTACAAGATTTATTATATTTTGGTTTCTGCTGCACGTAATATTAAATTTCAATTGCAGATTTTAGTTGACCAATAGTATATTTGTTAAACATTAATTTGAATGCATCTCATGATACAAGATTGATGTTGTGGTGTGTTGAACAGCTTCGGGATGAACAGCTTTACGATCTGTTTAATTGATAAGCAAAATTCATATGAATCTAATTGAATTATTTCTCACTACAATATTTTATCACATCATATAAATTCGGGGCTTGATTTTCGAATTACGAGTATTTTGATTTTTAATGTTAATGAAAAGTCAAATTTTGTAACAAAATATCATTATTTTGACTTTTATGCAGCCAAATAAAGTTATTTTTATTTTTTTAAGACTTTTGTGTGTTCCTTGGAATTCTTGCACTGAACAATAGTGCTTTTAATATTCAAAAATAAATAATTTTTGATATTAAATTTGTCAATATTAAATTACTCAACAAAACAAGAAAACAAGAAAAATATTAAAATATTAAAATAATGTCATATTGACAGAATCATGAAAAAAAAATTAACATAAATTCGGTCAATAATTGATTAAAATGACATATATTATTTTGACTTTTTTGTTCTCCTTAGATCGATTTCTGTAAATCGTTTATATTTTCACTATATTATAATTACATATTTGTCTATAATTGTGACTCGTACATTTAGCTTACGACATAACATAAGATAATAATCGTCATTCGAGAGACAAGCGTATATTATTTATTGTTCAAAATTTGAGAAATGCATGAAGTGAAGTTGCAAGCAACAGGTGTAGCTGGGTGCAGTACCGTCGCGTCACTCTTAGCGCGTGAAGTTGGCTGCATGTGCACGCGCGCTTGCCGCTTGTATGTACGCTCCCCTCCAACCCTCCGCCATCTTAGATGGGTTGACGTTTTATTCGCGTCGTCGTGAGTTTCGAATGTCCGGTAGTTTCGTGTGATCTTAT
The DNA here is from genome assembly GCF_000204515.1 of Acromyrmex echinatior. The sequence continues at coordinate 762,235 of NW_011627066.1, read as the reverse complement.
TTTTTTCACGCTGTCATTACGTGATTAAGTGCGCGATCACGATGAACATCGGTATATATCGTACAAAGTGCGATCGTTGCATTTGTGATTAATGCGCTTAATTGTAACTAACATGTTTTCGCAAACGGATTTGTCAGTGCCATTGGAGAAGCGATTTGTATGAAACGAGGTAGGAAGAAGGAGGACAGGAATGAAGAAGATATTGAAAGGAGATGGAATAATTGTGAGGTGAGCATTTTATAATCCATTTCGTTATTCATTATTAATAGAAGTAATCATCGTTCACGAAGTATAATTTCAGATTTATAATATATACATACCTATACAGGGTGGCCTTAAATTACGGCATCACCCATCCTGAGCAGGTAGAGTGGACTAAATTCAAATACTATCAGCTTTACAGAAAAATAGTAAAAGATAAAAATTATTTATTTTCTTCTCATAAAGTTCTGAGAATTTTTTTAAAATTTTTTCAAAATTTTTTAATATCGTATTTTCTCATGTTGCTAAAAATAACAAATTGTAATACTAAAAAGTTGATAAAAAATTTTGAAAAATTTCTTAGAGTTCTATGAGAAAAAATAAATGATTTTTATCTCTTGCAGTTTTTTTGTAAAGTTGATAGTATTTGAGTAAAAAATTATGAAGACCAATATTTTTTAGCGATTTTTAGTAATTAATATCTCGTTAATCATTGAAAAATTGCAAAATAGTAGAAGATTTTTCGACTCTGTTTAGTTCGTTCTATCTGCTCAGGATGGGTGATGTCATAATTTAAGGATACTCTGTATAAAGCATACATATATAAAGGCGTATAATGCATTGTGTAACATTAAAATATTTTAGATTATATTTTAAGATTTTTTAAATATTTTACAGTATAGTTAATATTATCGGTAATTATTCAGTTTAATTCCCACATTACTAAATATATATAAAATATTTCACAAAATTTCTAAAAAATTTTATAATTATTATTTTATAATTAATTTAAATTATGTCTATTAAAATAATTATATAGGATTCTTATATAGGAAGATCTTTTTAAAATTAATCTTCTATTAAATATTTATTTAAATTAGAAAATGGTGTAGAAAATCTTGCGCACAATATTTTTCAACATATTTATTTTAGGTATTATTTTTGGATTTTTTGTACGTGTTACAGATCAATATTGGATAGGATTTCACAATTCCTGCAACTATCGTACCAAATGGTAATTAATTATTTTTTATTTTATTTTTAAAAAAATGTATTTATGAAAAATAATTTTATATATATTGTGTGTGTGTGTGTGTGTGTGTGTGTGTGTGTATATAAGATTTTTCCTAATATTCATTA
>NW_011627066.1:709930-760864 GCF_000204515.1 Acromyrmex echinatior | reverse complement strand
TGTAAAATTTTATTTGTATTTTTTATTTATACTTAAATGAACATTGACATTTGAATTTATTATTTAGTTTTATGTGTGGTTATACACATATTATCATATCTAAAAGATTAAACATTTATTTACATTAATTATATTTACCTTATATTAAAATTATATATATTATCATTATTATATATATATTTAATCCTATATATTATATAATTTTTTCTCATTAATTATTTTGAACTTATTGGATTAAGATATATATTTATAATATATAAATACAAAATTTAATAATTTAAATATATTAGGTGTTGGAATTAATTCGTAGCGTTTTTTAATGAAAGAATGTTATTTATTTCACATGAGCATTAAAAAATACATTAATGAAAGTACTTCCCATCACTTGTAAAACGCTACGAATTAATTCCAACACCTAATAATTTTTAATTTACGAGACAATGATTGATTTTAAGATAAAATCAATTTTATTTTTGATGATATCGCATTAATTATTCAACTGAATTAAGCGAGCTTACATTTATTGACACATTAAAATCTTATCTTTCAAACAAAAACATTAGCTTGCTAAAATTTTTTGCATGAAAATATTGGCGATTATATCGATCAGTAATCTCGATAAAAATTAAGAATAAGGATAAATATCCCGGAATTCATTTTATTTTTGCAATTAATTAATGATATCTTGCAAATTAGTTATCTGAGATAAGCACTTTGCACTTATAGAAATCAAGAAGCTCTTGAGCTTTGAAGCAAGCTCAAGATCATTTCGCTGCAATTTTTTACACAAAGATACAGCTATATCGATCACGATCACGATCTAAGCCGTGCAGTTGACCAGTTTGCACTAGGGCGTTTGCCTTCGACAGTGACGTATCTTGTTTCAAAGCATTTGTAGTACACGTGTTTTCGTACTTATTTTTTTTAGCAACGTAACTGTTAAGTTATATGTAAAAAAAAATGCACGGGTTCTTTCAAGTATATTGTGTGCAAATCGAATTTTTCAAAACGCTATAATTTAACGAAAAATTAATGTATAGCATTAAATTGATATTGTATCAAATTTAATTATTGTTTTTGTATAAAATAACGATGTATTTAGTAGGAGTAACGGCGACTTAAATTAGGTTAAATTTAACACTATAAGTTTAATAATGTAGAATCTGTCGTATTTGCTTCTTTCCAAGAAAATAAGTTTTATAATTTGAAAAAAGCAGTTCCTTGTTAACTATATTCTTATAATACGAAAACAAGATCAGATTAAATAAAAAATTTATTTACGTAATACAATATTAAAAAAATATTAATAAAAGCAACAAAATTTGTGCAAAATACAAAAAAATTTTTTTTTAATAAGATTTTAAAATGCTTTAAATGTAAATAAAAAAAACTTTTTTGCGATTTTCTCTAAAACGAAGCAAAAGCGAACATATCTCTGACTTTTCTTTTAGTTTATCGATTCTCTATACGCTCTTGAAATTTGGTCGTTTAAGTTCTGTACATCCTATGTATACTGTATATATATATATAAAATTATATATAGTATATGACTATTCTATTCTATATATATGTATAAATACAAATATATGTATTATATAACATTATATTATAAAATATTTGTTATCTGTTTTAACTAAATCGTTTATTCAAATGTTTCAGAAAATAACTCAGAATGTATCATATCAAAGAAGCCCTACAAAGCCGACAACCTGGACAAGAAGAAGAAGGAAGTCTAGGAAAAGCATCAGGCACCGGTGGAGCAACTTTGTGGTGAATATTGTTTCTTATTTGTACAAAATTATTTTTTTCCTATTAATACGAATTGTTTTATTCCATCGAAAAATAATAATTAGAGAAAAAAAATTTATAAAAGTTTAAAAATTTTATTCTCGTGAAAATTCTTTTCCAAAAAATTTTATAATTATTTTTATAATTTTTAGATATATATTGCAAAATTCAATACACATAATATCACTTTTATGAATATTTTTTTTTAAAGAAGCTGCGCAATTTGCAAATTATTGTGTTTTGATGCATTAAACTCGCAAAATAATCAGTTTTAAAACATTGGTTATTAAGAGCGCTACTTTAATATGTTAAATTTGTGTGTTACAGAATCACCGTAGTCAACATTCCAGATAACTCCACTGTTGCGCATCGATCGGTGAGTGAAAAATTTTTTGAGATAACAAATCTCTGTGACAATGTTCTATGAACGTATTTCTATAAACGTATCTCAAATTTTTTATCTTAAAATAATTTTTTATCTTGATATAAATATTGCTTGACATAACTTTAAAAGCCTATCGCGTTATTATAACATCGATATATTATATTGGATTTTTATGATTTTTGCGTCGAGAAATTTGTTTATATTATAAATTTTATTTAGTAATTGTTGTGTTTTTTTAATGAAAACAAGATTAATATATACATGTGATACAATAAGTAAACTCTTTTTTCTAAAAATTTTTTTAAAATTCTGAACCAAAATAATATGGGTTATGAAAAATGTTTATCAATATTTTCGTACGAAAAGAATCTCTGCAAATAATATTTTTGATCAGCCTTATGCAATTTTTGATGAATTAATGTCTCCTTTAGATAACCTCTGTTATCATGCGTTTTTTGCGTTTATTTATAATCGATATTCGTGTACGAATTTAGCATATAATAATGTTAGCCGGCCATAATGAGCCAGTATTAAAAAAGGAGTTTTTCTCTTTCCGATTGATCGAAATATGATCACATTAAGCGACAATAAGATTTTAAGACTTAAAGAAGTAAAACTTAAGCTTTAAACTCTTAGCCGTAAGAAATTGACCAATCGAATGTGAGGAGAATACTCGACTATGATAGATCCATTTCTTAGTGCTTAAAGTTTTACGCCTTAAAATTTTATTGTAGATGCCGCTTTAAACATAGCCAAAAGCAATAAAAGGTTGATCCATCTGATCTGAAAAATATGGATATGGAAACTATATGCAAATTAAATGACCAATATTAATTACTGAGCATCTATTGTATTAAAATATTGTAATATATATTTTGTGTATATCAATTTTATATTATATTGTATAATTATTCTAGCGATAGATACTTTTAGGCAATAATTATTTTCCTATAATGCTCAGATTTAAATATCTCACATTGTTCTTTGAGCTTTTTACCTATTTGAACGTAATTTTCGAGCTATTTTCGAATGGAGAGTGCAGAATGATGTATTGTCAGCTTGATTTATGTAAAGCCTTTGATTCATGCGTCCGGAAAGCCTTGACGTATATCGATTGCTCATTAATGATATTTCGCGTAAATTTATGCGTTTTCGGGATTTATGCGTTCAAGATGCATTTAGTATAATATTAAATTTTGATTATATTATATATTTTCGTAGTTCGTCATACTTTAATTGATCACCGATTTGATTTTATTAATTATACCGTACCGTACGGTATTAACTTAAAATCTTTAGCTTATATTTTCGTACGAGATGGTGGGGGGGGGGGGGGAGGGAGATTCTTTTGGGCTTAGAAAGTAAGTAAAAGAAGAGAGAGCGTTATATTATGTATTATACTTCTTTCGCGTTATTCTCTCGCTACAATATGTAATCAAATGCACGTCTTATAATTAAGAAATAATCGTGCAATTAACGTCGCAAGTGTCGTTTAAAGTGCCGCGCGATTATTGTCTTCTTGTGATTAGTGCGCTCACGATTATAATTAACCGCGTTTTCGCGAGTGAATATTGTGTAAATAACACGAAAGAATAAGAAAGGAAGAGTAGGAGGCCTGGGAGAGTCATCAAGCGACAACGAAATATCCATGAAGTAATCTATTATTTAAAATATATATTATATATATATTTATATATTAAAATATATAATATATACAGAGTGTCCTAAAATTCGAGGGTAATATTATTGCAGTGTGAAACTTCGTGGAACATCAAGTAACAATAGCGCAATTCTTTTTTTCCATGAAGTAGTTTTTTGTATATAAACATTTAAAGTTTGCCTAATCATAATCATCGAAAAGATCGTCTTTCCGTGTAATAGTGTGCGTACAGTGGTAATGTTTTGTTCAGTATTTAATGCCATTGCACGCACGTCACATGTACAGGATCTCTGTTTTTGAAAAGAAATATGTATACGAAATTCTAGGAAAATACTGTAGTAACGTAGATTTTCGTATATATATTTTTTTCAAGAATAGAGGCCCTAATAACTTTTTAACCAATGTTTACGATTATAGTTAAACTTTAAACATTTGTTAAAACTATTTACACTTAAACTACTTACACTTGAAAAAAATGACTTACATTTTTATTACTTAATTTTTCACGAAGTTTCACGTTGGAATATATTATCCTCGAATTTTGGAATATTCTAACTATATGCGCATTAATTTTCTACCAAAAAATCTATTCATGCGTACACATAAATCTCCATGAGCCTAAATCTACCTGTAACTTTATTAGTAGTATATCAGTATAATTTTTCACTAAAATATTTAATATAGAACAAAAAAACTTGCATGTTTTTAAATATATTAAATGCGCAGAATGTGTGAAGTTATAAAGAGGATATTCCCAAAAAATTGTAATTTCCTTTGTTTTGAAACTAAACATTTTTAAATTAATTCGCATTTGTGGATTATCTGAAAGTAAATTATCATGGACAAAAACACTTGCGACACTTCCTTTCAATCAATTTTGGTGCGTGTCAAAATGACGAGGATGATCTCACGATTTTTCGGCAGCTTCTCATTGTCAATCAAATTGAAATTTGTTGAAAGAAAATGTTGCAATCTTTTTGTCCACGGCAGTACATTTGTGTCAGTTGGTTCAGTTCGTGCACAATGAATTAAAAAACTAAACACTGAATTTATTGTTGGTCGGCAATCATGTACATTGGCCATCTCATAAGGTTCGTTATTTCCGTCTCCGTTTGCTCGATCAAGATCCCTAATTCCCTTTCAACGAATCGCCGTAAGATCGATGTGACGGTGATGAACTTTCGTTAGTGATCGGTTGCACTGGCTCTTGTCGGTAATATCACGAAAGGGCGTCCTCTTTTCCGTGACTTGAGGAACGTTAGTAAGTAATATGCTTTTTTTTCTTCTTTCAACAGATGTTATCCAATCCCGCGCTGTCCTTCGAGAATCCTCTCGGGCATAATGGATGTCCTTCCATCCATCGGTGACATTTCGCCTCTGAGGATTTGAGATTGGCTAACAAGTCGTAATAAGTTTCACGCGGAGATCATTATTCTCTTATTAGACCCCGTCTGATTGTTCCTTGTATTAGGAAAGCGGACGCAAATGCATATAATAATATCGCCTTATGCCATCATCTTATCATCTTAACTCGTACCGTAAAGTTGTTAGAAAATCAATTGATTTTTATTGAAAATCAATTACAAGATAAATAAACTTTATTAATACAAATAATTCTCAAGTGATAATACGAGCAATTTACTCCGTCGAAATATCAATTTTAATATACGTCAAAGACGAATAAGACATGTTCATTGTTTACAATGTTTAATAAAATAATCTGAAAACCTTTGTGATGCCTGTGTCATTGCATTTATTAATAGAAAATTAAATTTCGGAAAAACAAAATAAAAAATTTCTTTATAGAGAAAGTTTTAAATCCTTTTATTCTTTAAAAAGATAACACTTTTAAAAGATAATACAGAATTGTAATAACGAAACTGTTTTATACAATTGCAAGAAACGCTCTCTCTTAAAGTAATTAATAAAACAATATAATTTTATTTTAAAAGGGAAAGAAATTTATACAATAAAATCATCATGCTGAAAGAACCGTCCATGTATAGTAATTATTACTTTTTATTTTCATCGCTTTTGTGCTTACCAAAGGTTTTCCTGTTACTCGAAAAGCTTTTGATCTTTTAATTTTCAGTTTTTTCTTTATGCTTATGCTTCCTAAAACGTGTGTGAATAGCATACCGGCCGGTAGTGTATTGTAAATGAAAAATTGAATATTCAACCATAACGTTTTATCGATGTACTGTCAAAGTGTTTGCGACGATAGGTTTTCCGTGTATTTTTTTGGAGCTATTTCTCATGTTGATAGGAATATTTAAAAGATTTTTAGAGGTATCCGAGCGTTTCTCAGTGACTGTTTTGCCAATATGTATAACGTGTTCGATAAAATATGTTTCGTTAAAATCGCATGTAGCTAAGCTATTATACGATACTTAATCTCCACTTAAGGCTGTGTACTGGTCACTATAGTTGTTACAATTTACGACATCGTAAGTGAGAAATCGTAAATAATTTCCGTTTGTAATGTGCGAAATAAATAACTGTGTTATTGTCGCTTTCTACCGATTAACTCGTAAAACGAGCTGCAAATTTCTTTCATCTCTTTCTTATATTGATAAATGACTGTATAATTTATTTTAAATTTCCCTTGTGGCGTTGAAATTTTCGACGGTTGGCTAAATTTTTTAATTATTCTATCATAAAACAAAGAAACACAAACGGTGCAAGGAAGACGTTTTATAACTATATGTTCTACCACAAGAAGAAATTATATACGGTTTCTCGCTACTGGCATCATAGATTCAATATGATTAGTCTGGAGCCTTCACTCTGACAGCAGAATAATAGCTTCAGTTGAGTTGATAATTCCACGTTTCACTATAGTATGCTATTGGACCTGTGAAATTACAGTTTGCTGATTTGTTTCCCACATCTGACATCGTTACGGAGTACTATACATTCTCATACACTCGTGAAAATACTTTTTACGCATCTTAGTGGAATGAAATGCTGCTGTTGTGTGTAGTATTTAAGAAACTAATCAACAAGTTTGAGTCCCAACGATCCCGAGATTCTCGTTGCTCGTTGATTGCTTCCTCAGGTAACTGAAATGCTCTTACAACCATTTTTACAACGCCTAAATCGATCCTACTGAATTGCACCTTTCTTTATGATCTTTTAAAAAATTGCCAATTATATCAAATATCTCATGGTCTATTTTTCACGATAAATAGATTAAAAATATTAAAAACAATTTTTTTTCATATATTTATATACTATATACACACAGAGTAGATATATTAAACGTTACTAAATTACTTTTATTTATCTATTGGAAAGGAAATTTTTAGATCATTTTTCTGTTTAATATGAAAATAAGGTATTTCATCAACTTTTTTTCTACAAATTAATATTGATTTCGAATTTTTCTGGACATATAATTTTTTAATTTTTTTTTTAAATTTTGTTTACATTGATAACGTTTTGTCTTAAATGAATGTGAAAGAGATTTAAACATGATTTCTTCAGTAGTCGACACTTAGTCATATGACATTAGTGTTTCTTTCTGCGATTAATTAAACAAATTAACAAACTGCTTATTAAAATACCAGGTGGTGAACTAGGCGTAACGAAACACGAAGAAGCGGGAGGACAACGACCGAACAATTAGTTTGCATCATGACAGGGAAGAAAGTAAGTCCTTAGACTTGCTGACGCGACGTCAACAAACTGTCGACTGTAATTTATAGCGCGTGATGAATAATTCTTGATTCTATAGTCGCAAAGTTGAGACACGCCGCTAACTTTCCAAAATGGAATTGAATGTTCAGGCAAGTAACGTAACATAACGCAACGCAACGCGTGAGGAATCTATTGCGAATAATCAAGCCGTTTATAAATTTTATAAAATTATTATATTTCATAAAATTAACAGCGTATTTAATAAACTCCAATACTGATAGTACCAATTAATATTATTAACAAAATTACATCTTTTGTATAATACTGCTGATAGCAAACGCTTCATTATTGATTTTATATTAAATTTTTAAGTTTATATGACAACTTTATTAAATACTGATAAATTTAAATAATATCAAAGATAGAAAGACGATATATTTAATAATGACATCCTTTTAATTATCTGTAGGAATATTTAACAAAATGCTCTGTTCCATACATGTTTAAATAATATTAGGATATAAAATAGTGATATGAAGTATAATCATATAATGACACATTTATAATAAATTTTATAATGATATAAAATATAATATAATAAAATAATATTAATATGGAACTCTACGCTGCGAGTTTTATATGCATCAGTCAAAAAGAAATTTTAATTCTTAAATTTTCTTATTTAGTTATCAAATACAGCAGTTACGTCGGTTTAAGGGATTTATTTTACATCGCGTTTCGTAATTTTTGTTAAAAAACAATATGTTCATTAATTCGGTTTTTAATTCAAATGTTTTATGGTTTTCCTGGTTTCCCTGGGGTGCAAAAATGCACATTTAAAAATATCCTTTCTCAACGTCTACTTCAACGCCTCTTAAGTACCACCTAGCTTCGTCGTTACGTCGCAGCGTAACCACGTCCGCATACGTTATTCAAGAAAAGTGCTTGTCGTGAGCTGCGCTGGTACCACCACTGTAATTTGACTTTTTCGCGAAGGGTGTATTTTTCCCCTTTTTTCAACACGTGCTGCTATTATTACTGGCATGAAGAAGTGCATCGGGAGACAATGGTGTACAGCAGTGTCGTTTCATTTGCGTGTACAATATAGTACGGAAAAAGAGGACAATACAGGATTAAAGCAAACACTGGCTTTCATATCCTTGTCACTGTCACGTTCGTAGATTATAATCACGTTAAATAGTTCGTGTTAAAAATAGGAAAAAAAAACGTAGCTTTAATACCATTAAATGTAGAATTGAACTGTTAAATTACTTATAGCTAATAGTAATTTCGAATGAATTCACTTCACGTGCGAAGCTTTATGTTGTTCAACTAACGTATTTCTTTTTTCAATTTCGTAAATTAACACAATTCCCGGCGTAACGCACAGCACAGAAAAATACATGACATAAAATAGAAAATTTGTTGCAAAGGAAGCAAGACTCCTGTAATTATTTATTATTAGATAAATCCTCTTTATAAAAAGTAAGATAAATGTCTGTACACTTACACAAAATTTATTATTATTAATCTTAAATGCTTTTTTGTTATACTATTATAATTTAACTGTATTTAACCCTCAAGTACATGTCTCGTTTTAGAGTTTTAATTTATATATCTGGGTTCATACAAGTCACCTACAGTGTTTCTGACTAGCTCTGTAATTATCACAAATCTCAATGAAAAATATTTTTTTTAATTAAATATCAGAATATATAGAATTAAAATGTTAAAATATAAAAAGGTTTTGATACTAATTGAAAAAGTTGTGCCAAAAAAATGTTAAAAAACAATTAAAAAGGTGCAAAAATTAGATTTTTTTTTCAAAAAAATGTCTTTATGATAAAAAAAAATGTAGATAAAAATAAGTAGTGTTTTAAAAAGAGGAAAACGTGAATTTTAAGAAAAAAAAAACGTTATATGATTCATTCAAAAAAAGTACAATTATTTGCAATTGAAGTGGGGCATTTTTCTGGTTTGCATTTTTTTTTTAAATGCAATAAAATATTTTTTATCAAATATATACTGATATCGACATTATTTATGATTTTATAACTACTAGAAAATAAAACGATCGTTTCGCCAAGACGCCTCTCTCATAAAAATGTTTTTTTTTTGATGATATATTTCTAACTATATGTTTTAATTATAAGAAAACAGCACATATACTTGAATATAGCACTAACAGACTTACTTACTAAAAACGAATTTTCACTTTTGATAAAAATCCATCGAATTTACATTTGACAGGTCCAAGTCGCCCAAATCAAACTTTTATTGCATCGTAGTCAGCGTCAAGCCAACAATAAAACAATTGAGGAGCAGACTTTCAAAATGCGTTTTGTTTAAAATTTATAATTTTCAGAAAACGAGAAAGAAAGCCGCAAGAAAATTACATGCCTTAAGAAAATAATATAATAATTTGCCAATCAGAAATAATAATTTGCCAATCACACACACATACAGAAATAATAATTTGCTAATCACAGATATGATGTGAAATGTTAAATAAAATTGCTAAATAATTATTAAAAATGATAAACAAATGCATTTTGTTTGTCTCTAGTAAAAGGACATAATGCACTTCGAATGTCTAGACTTTTTTCAGCATACAAATTGATGGCGGAAAAATGGTTTCAGACCATCATAGAGTAGCTTAAAATATGAGTAGTTTAACACTGAAATTATGCCATATTTAATTTAAAAAAATGAAATTTTCGACAAAATGCATTTTGAAAGTTTGCTTCTTAATTGCATCACAGCTATTGACAAAGGTTTCAAATTTTTGTACTCTCTCCCTCCCTCCCCCATTTTTTCAATTCTATAATATTAATCGTACAAAAATAACGCTCGACTGAAATTTTCATCCGAATTCAAGTAACCCTCTCATGTAGTTGAGGGTTAAGATTACAATTAAAATATAATATTATATTTAAAAAGTATTTGATTATGATTAATAATAATATATTGTAAATAAATAAAATGTTTTATAAATGTCCGGACATGAAACATTTAACTTATCTCATCTCATCTTTCACTTTTCTTATCTCTATAATCTATATTATTTTAAATTAATTTGATCTTGCATTACTAATATACGGAAAGTCTCAATAACGTTTGACAGTTGGCATTCTAGCTTAAGTAATAATGTAACGCTTGGAAGATAGCATTCTTATTTCTTTCCTACTGACTGCATCGGTGTCAAACACCCTCACGGGTTAATCGTCCGTACGAGGACGTTTATAGATGCTTACAGGACCCGATCGTGTCTCGCAAATCGAAAGGCGAATCGCCTTGCGCATTCGTTCGCCTTGGCTCGGCTAATATCACAGATGAAAGTGAGTTTACTGGCGCGACACGTTCATCAGTAAAAGGATGAGCCCGCAAGTTGCCTCTCTCTTCGCTGCGAGAAGAGACTTCCTCTCCGCCTTCCTCGCGCGCAGTCAAGAAGACGAATAGAGAGGCGTGGGAGATCGTGTCATTCACTAGGTAGTTCTTACTACGCTATCGGTACGTCGCATCACGAGAAACGATCGAAAGTTGCACTCCGTGCGGCTGTGGTTTCTTTTATGGTTTCTGGCCACGGTATGGCACATGTCGTGACCCTCACGGCAATTCGTAAAACGTTCCGCAGAATCTAGCCGTATGATACATTGCATCGCCTCGAGGTTTTGTCGAGCTTCCGCTATTATTCTTTGGTGTATCTGAAAACGATCTTTTCTCGGCGAAAAAAAGATCCGACTTGCTGCTTTTTTCTTTTACACTCTTAAGAGTTTTAATCTCGGGAGCGAAATGATGAAGTAACATTTAAATTAGGACTGTACATAGGAAAAATAACGAAATACGAGGGAAAAATAAGGAAAAATAAAGAAAAAAGTAGAAACGCGTTTATCAAATTTAATTTTAATCCACTTTTTAGTTGAGTACGATTCTCGCTCAACGCATTTCTGGTAAAGCTATCCACGCCTTGACATTGAAACCAATACTAGTCTTTTTATATCGGCCTACATTATTTACTGGGTCGAGAGAAAGTGCCTGAGATCGTATAGCAACTGTTTCGTAAGATTTGCATCAATCTTTAGGAGCTGCGTATGTGATATCTGATGAATTTGGAGGTGATGAAATTTTATGCGACTTTTTCTCAGAATTTTATTTTCATTATGTATTATAATGTCAGACGATGATATAAGAGGAAAAGGATTCCTCTAGCAGATTAAAGAAATTGAATATATCTGTGACTAATAATAAGACAAGGAGAAAGCAAAGACTAATTTTGTAAGATTAGTCTTTAGATTACGAAGATGAAGATTGAAAAGAATAAAATTCCTTTTGTTTTTTGCCTCTCCTCGCTTCAAACATTTCATTCTCTATGATTTTGTTCGATATTGCAAATCAAATACTTGATGTATTTGTCATTTCACATTTTGCATTTCTTATTTTGAGAAATTTTATAGAAAACATTATTAATTATAAATCTTCTTATTTTTCTAGTTTTATAAATTAGCTCAATTTATTACACAATTTATGTTCTCTAGTATTTTTACTTACAAAACTGCGTAATCATCATTTCTATTACTGTAATCAATAAGATGATTGGAAGTTAGCAAGCTGAGTTTGAGCCTTCTTGTATATGTAATAATGAAGATACGTAATAAACAGCGCAATCCTGGAGAAGACTCAGATAAGAATCAGAGAGTCGTGACATCGAAAGTTCATAGCAATAGAACGCGCGCGTCCTGAATTGAATGGCTAGATGTTGCCGCAGAAACGTACTATCGTAAGGACAGATATAACTAAGAACAACTATTACGACAGTTTTATCGGTAAATAAACATTTACTCTGCACGTTTAAATATTTGGCATTATCTTCATTGCGCGCACGACCGCTAAATTTCCAAAAGCCGGAGGGTAGTTTCAAATAAGATGAGTATGTAGTTTCAAATGAACGCGATTTGTGAAATTATAGAATTCCATGATGCAGTGCGTGCATGACCGCGCTTATCATTATTACTTTGATAAATTAATGTTTATCTACGATCAAGATAGCGATTTAGATAGCCGATTTAACTTTAAGACTTCAATATTGCTGGAGGAAGATTTTGATAATCATTTTAAAAGGATCGTTTTTAAAGGAATTAATGTTCCTTGAAAAATTCCATAAATTTAGAGTAACAAGAACAAATGTTATGTATTTTGACAATTACAATTACGATTTTTTTCATGCAATAAGTATTACATTAAAAATAATGTATAAAAAATAATATATTAAAAATAATTTTTGTTGTCTAGAGAGAATATATTAAGAATAGAATAGAAGAATATTGTTAATTCGGGTCACAATTTCTTCGATGATCTGAGATTAACTTCTAATTTGTTACTAAAAAAAAAGTGCAATAACTTGATGACACTAATTACACTTGATACAGACATCCATATAATCAATACCCATTCATTAAATTCCATTTATTTTCATACCTTGCAATTTTAATATTGCTTAAATAATTATACAGTTACTTAAACTATCTTTGCAGCTTATATAATTAACGTAGATTAAGCGATTAGTTTCATTCGCATCAATGTAAAATCAGTTATCTTAGCTTATTTAAAAATTAAAATTATTTACATAATAAAATCTGTATTTTTTTGAGCGATCACTTACAGCTTTCTCTACTAGTTCAGTCCCAAAGATTACCTGACTTTTTTCGCCACACTATCACGCAACTTTTAATTCTCCTAATCTTGAGTCATCTATTTAGGCCTATTTTGCTTGTGTTGGTTCACATTACTGTCTAAACGATTGAAAGGCACAAAGAAAATCTAAGAAATATGATGTAATAAGATTGTTTCATAAAAAAGAATTTGAAATCTGAAACGTGTTTTATAGAAGAACTTATCATTTTAACGTGATATGTAATTATATTTAATACTTTCGGATATTGGACACTTACCAAAGAATTATAGTTATACGTTACTCAAAGCGTCAAAAAACTTAGACATTCTGTGAAATTTTTCAGGTACGTTCCATTTGCGATAATCTAATTATATAGCTTAGGATCGCACATAAAGGCAGCACAGACTTTTGCACAATATAATGCATAAGAGAACCAACCAATCAAAGTTCTTTATTTTCATTCACGGAATTCTTTTATGCGTTATTATATGTTATACAAAAATCTGTATTATGGCCTTAAACATGATTTCAATCCCACGTGCATATAGGATGTTGAATACACGGATAGCTGCACGGAAAGAACGACTTTGCTGAAGTATCCAAAAATTTAATTACATAGATACAGATTTGAAAAGAATTTTATTGCATTATCAAAATAGTGATGTAGAAAGCCTATGTCTCCAGCACATAATAAGCAAGAAATTTTGACATTCTAGCAGTTTAAGCGTCTTTCATTTTGTTGATATGTAACAAAATTATTTTTGGATCTACATCCATAACTAGATTTTCTAATTCTTTAGCAAAATCATTCTTTCCATGTAACCAGTCGTGTAATCCTACGTGGGAGATGCTCGGGGGATCGTTCCAGTCGTTTCAGGATCGCGGCAATTCACTGTGTTGATCAACCGGCCCTGAATATCGGCGCCGCGCCGCGCCGGGTCGGTGGGGATGGAAATCCTGGCATGAGATCCGTGCGCCCCACGGACGACTCGTCAGTATCGTGCCGCGACTCCCTCGCGACGAGAGAGAGCTCGCTCCAAGTTCCTTCGGCCTCGGCTGTACGCTGTTGACTCTTCCCTTTTCTTCCTCTTCCTTTTCTCTTTTTTTCCTTCTCTATCTTTCTCTGTCTTATCCCTTTTCCTCCTGCCGATCGTTCACGCGAACGAGATCGCATCCGCGTTCGCGCGCGTGCGACGCTTCGCTCCGGTATCGGCCGGAGTTTTCCGGAGCCGGCCGCGTGTGTGCTACGACTTTGGAAATTTAGAGGATCAGCAAACGAGAACCCCAGGATAGTATTTTCGCCATCGCCGTCGGCGATTGTTGTCAGATGGGATTTAACAGGTACGAGGTGGTCGTGCACGTTATTTTACAGAGATTAACTCGCATAAATCTGAATGGATATACTGTTGCTTCTATCACTGGTAGTTTGGTACTTTTCTATTTTAAAAAGCTTCAATAAGTATTTAGTTTCATCTGCCGTCTATTTTATTTTTTCATCTTTTTGCATTTTGGACTGCGCCTTTTCGAAATATGAAAGTCAAACTAATAGGAATAAATGAGCAAAAAATAAGGGCGAGTAGAATAATTAATTGTATGTGCCATGTATGTCTTTCTTTATTCTAGATTTAGTAATTTTTTAATAAAAATATAATTTTTAATAATCAGTATATAGATGTTACATTTATATATGGAGCACAAAAACAAGGATATTCAGATAATTCTGATAAAATCTGATAAAATATCATTTTGTTTAATGGATTTAAAATGCAAAACAATGCTGCAAAACAGTTCTTGAATTTCAGAGTTAAAATTTGGTCCAGGACAGTTTTATACAGAACGCTTGGTAATTTTGTTTAAAGTTTAAGATTTGATTTAGTTTATATATTCTAGATTACGAAGTTATTATCGCAAAATTCTATATTATGTGTATATTTTTAAATCAAATTACAATTCCTCGCTTAAACATCCTATCGAATTGCCTGCCAGTTTGCTCGTCGATGTTATTTAAAAAGTGCTTCTCTCTTTAAAGTGATACATCACTTACCTATATTGGAGAGAGGATTCTTCGCGTCTGAAACAGCTGATTACAAAGTATACGTTTGCACGTAAAGACCGCACTCGCGCAAAAATTCTACAGTAAATTGAACCGAAATTTATAAGTGCATTAGGTATGAGAATTTTCCAACGCGTCTAACTGAAGGGTCATCGTCGGGCTGGGCATTTTCGTAGCCGGAGATGTAACACGAGCTGACGCGGATCGATGGAGCATTACTTTACAAGAAGGAGATATTTAATGTAATCCTCTTAACTAAAGCAAATCGCATTTTTAGCATTTTGCTGTCAGATTTATTCCCAGTAAAATCTGCGTAAAGTATTTACGGTTTATTTAACTATTGGCTTATTTAATTATTAATTAAGTGGTAAGATAATAATTGGGCACTGTATTATTTCTATGCCATAAAAATATATAATAGACTGTATGTATATATTATTTTCATTTACAAATAAAATGATGGATCGTGCATATAAAACTGAAAATATGAATGCAAACAGAAAATACGTAAATGGATATAATAAAAAAATCTTTATTATATGTATAGTTACATTTTGGCAATTGGCTACTATGCCGTATGAATCAGATTTTTAATGAAAATTTTAAATAATTTCATCGAATATTTCTCAACATTTTACCGTTGAATTTCGTTTACATTTTACCGGACGCTTCTATCGTTCCCAAGGGTTATAGGCGCTTCAAGGGGTTGCCATTGAATCGAACAAACTTTGGCGCGTTTCCACGCGTCGCGTTGCCCCGCGCTCGTACAATCATTTTTATTATTCTCATCGACACCAGGAAAGGCGCAGTTTTTCAAACGTTATACATTTGAATAGCGACCATTGGAGTCCGACATCATGAAAACATTTGTTATAAAATAATTTCTCGTTTATTTTTGGCAGATTATTTCCTGAAGTCTTCAATATTGTTAAACGTAATAAAAAGGACATTCAAATGAATTGAATTTTACATTTTTACATGTTTTAATTCAGCGCAGTTTTTGACATAATTAGAATAAACAATTCAAAATTCAACTTCTTATATAGATTTTTAAAAAATGCCCTAAAGAATGTCGAAGGAACATTCCTGTGTCTTCTGAATGTCCTAAGAACATTCCAGGATGTTTTCGGATAAAATATATTGTATGGGTCGATAGTGAGTCATTAAAAAACAATACAGAATACATACACACACACACACACACACACACACACATACTCTCTCTTTTATATACAGGATATTATGTTATATAAGTTCCATAATGTATCGAGGGATTAACTCAGGAACAACTCTAATATGTCTGGCATTTGTATTATTTGTAACATTCAACATCTGCTGTTGCACAATATACAGGAGAGTATCGAACACCCCTAGTCTTCCTCCCGGTTATTATGCGAAACTGGATATGGAATATTTGTGGTATCGCAAACTAAGATTGAAGATCCGCGAAGCATTCGCAATGTGAAATGTCACGATATCAATGATATTAGGTTCCTGGAGCATCATTATTATCCGTTTTGCATCCGTTTTGCGTCGTCGACAGTCGACTCAGTGGAATTATTTACTGAAAGGTAGCTGTGCGATATATATTTTGCTACTCCATTATCGCGCAAGCAGACTGACAGATCCTTCCGAGTCTTTAGCTTTTGCTTCGTCATCAAACATCGTGCTTAAATTAGATACCGATGTTTCTATATAGTTGACATAACAATCCTTGCGCTTGTTATTTATTAATGTGCTCACGAATATTCGATTTACGTTAATGTAAAATTCATAAATCTGCTTCTCATAATCCTTTCTATTAATTATTTCGATTAAAATTGATGTAATTATAATTAAAATCAATGTAATATAATATAAAAAACTGTTGCTATATAATTATGTTATATATTATTAATTGTTATTCTGTGTTTAAATGATAAAGATTAATTCTTCTATACTTCAACAGATAGAAATAGTGTTCGATAGAATAACTTGAAAGATATAATAGTTGTGCGATGTCAAGCAAATTTTATTCCCTTAGGAGGTTCTCTTATATGCGAATGGGGCAGACCCAATTTGTGCTATCGTGTCGACAGATCCTTCTAAAAGTCCTTAACTTTAGCCTCTCTCGGCAAGAGAAGAAACGAGCTACATTCAGTATTGCTGAGATCAAATTCAAAAACATACTTATCTGTGAAATGTCTTTATTTTCATTTTTCCGACATTTATTATATCACACTGTTTGCTGTGCTGAATACATTTTCGTATTTTATAATTGTGTTATTCAAGAAGTTATTAATTGCGTTTTACAAGTAAATACTGAAGCAGTTAATGGAATAATGAATTATATTGTTGTTTGCTTTCCTCGGTTTATGTTTAATAAGTTTACATTTAATAAATGCAATAAAATTCTATTACGTTCGTTAGTTAACATACGTAATCTAATTAGAGTTAAGTCTTTAGTCATGAGAACCAACTTCTTGCTCGACTCGATGTCGAACACGATGATAGTAAAGCGGGACGTCCTTAAGTCGATCTCGTCGAGGTCGCCATAATTAATTAATCTTGTCTCTAGCTAATTAATTAATCTGCGCTCTACAGTGAATGAGGCACGCAGAATGTGATGTTGGACAAAGCGGTGGATCGTTAAGCAATATGTCATAACGAAATGTGTGTATGACCCATTTTTGCACGCGAACTTCCAGGCACGCAAAGTGGAAATCTCGTCCCGTCGTTCCTCTCTCTCTCTCTCTCTCTCCTCCCCTTCATTCTCCCTCTTTCTCTTCTCGTTTTGTCTCTGTCTGACAAAAACGTGGCGCAAAAGAGTCTCACGCTGTGTGGCCAACATCAGTGTAATTATACTCGGGTGTAACACGTTGTGCAGCACACTCGAGCTTGTAGGCGCGCGAGCTTCTTTCGCGAGAGAGAAAATGTACGTCGAAACATTCTTTCTGTTAATAAAGCAATAAAATTTCTTCATCCTGTTAATTCTTACGCGAGTTATTCGGTCGTTTCTATTTCTGTCTGAGCGAAAGAAGAGCTATTGAATTCCGCTTCGTTCGTACAATTCGCTTGAAGTTTATTCGATGGAGAATTTTATTAAATAGCCGAACTCTCTGTGCACAGAAATGAATTATTTCAAGCTTATCACGTTATGTCTAAGCTAGGTTTGTTAAATATTTAATGGATTTCATGAAATGTAAGACAATTATATCCATCATTTCCGTTAAATCTACTTTTGATTAATTCTTCCTTTCTATTAAAACAAGTATCAAGATAGATAATGACGTACACAGAATATACTCGTGTACCTTAAGATGCAATTTATCTCATTTCGTTAGATAATGTGTAAAACGTCCTACTTTCGAAATTGTGTAGTTTTACTTATCGTTCTGACAGATCTCGCACCTGCTTAATACTATTAGAGAGACTTATTATTTACATAGTTGCAGAATTAGAAGATTAAGAGAATAATTTATTCTATTATTCTAACAAGAACTAGACTTATGCATATTTTGTAGTAAATTAAAAACTTAATTTGCATCTACACATTCACACACGCAAAAGTGTCTAAATATATTTATAGATATTATTTATCTGTATCATCGTTGCCTTCATTGTCTTTATGATTGTGATTTGGTCAAGTCGAATTTCCAATTATTATCCCTGATTGATCTTGGCGGGAGCTTCACGTGCTATCGACACGGCGCCAGATTAGATCCGGATTACAGTGATTAGTTCCAGATTCAATTGTACCGTCTAGTTCCGAAATGCGTGTGTGTGATATCTACAAATACCACAAGCTCTAAAAGGAAGTCATAAAGTAAAGCTATTCAATGTCAAATCGATCATTTAATTAGAATATTGAGGAGAAGCAATTATTCAGAGTTACGATTAATACGATCAATGAGTGAAAATAAATCTGTCGAATGTTCAACGTCAATGAGAAAATCCGTGCGTTGTACGATATAAATGATACGCGATACGTATATGTGAGGTGAATTGGTAATTTATTATTTTATTGGATTTTATTTCGACATGAAATTGTATGGCACGAAATTCGAGTTTTGGAAGTGATAAATCTGACAATAAACGCAATCTGCATATTATGACAGCAGAAAGTTTTTCAATGACAACAAAATATCGTATGACAAAACAGGGATTTTTTCGCAATTTAATAATTTCCCTTTGCGTTGGATGTATCGGTTTTTACTCCCACGAGCGTCCTTTCAATTTCGGAAATAACGATATCAACGTGTACTGCGACATTATGACCGCGATATGACGGCGCAATCACAAACGCGATAATCACAAGCGCGCGTTTGATGTAATTTAATATGTAATAGATGGATACTAATTCGGGGTACGACGTAATGACGAGCTCTCGGGTCATATCGAGGTTCAATGCATTTCGGAGGACGTGCTTTTACGCAGCGCGTATAATTCGCCTCACCGAGGTGACGTTAATCGCGCGCAATGTAAATGCTCTTGTTCAGCATTACATGCTGCATTAAACCTGTTTTGCGACAGAATGTAACGAGATATGTACGTAGACGCGGGGAAGATTTATTTAATAGCTCTTTTTTGCTAGACTGATGATTATGGCATTTGTAATTAAACAGAATGTTACAGTTGGTGTATAACAAAAAAGAATCATGTCTCTTGTACAACTACAGGAGTACATGTGCATAATGTAACGACTTATTTCTTGTCTCGTTCAAATTCTATATCGTCACAATGAACAGAAATATATAGCCAAACGTACGAGAATCCTGACGAATTATATTTTATGTTAATTTATATGTTGAACTGAATTAAATTACGCAAACAAATATTTACACACATTTTCTCAGATTTATTCGATCGATGGTAATATCGCGATGATTTGATTTTATGTTATCTTGACGATTGCACATAAGGTTGTGTTCGTCCTTAAACTGAACCGAGAAATGACTTCGAGATGGGATCAGTAGGGCTACATCAAAGTTTCGATATTGCCGTAATTCCCAATTTGCTGAAAGTACCACACGCGGAACCATGGGCCGTTCACTAATACGATAAACGATCTGCCGGACGCTTGGTTTCTGGCTATACTACTAGCAGCGTCTGACCGGTTTCCACATCAAAGCAGTCCCTGCTGCCACTCTCGCGGATAAGTCGCATGGCCAACGCGGATCCTATTATCGATAAAATGTAATCGCTTTGACGTGAACATTGAATATAATGCTGTACGACAAGGTCCTTTCCTTTTATTTCTAACGATCGCAGTATTTAAGGATACGTATTAAAAATATTGAAACGTTATTTGTTATGTTTCTGATAATGAATTAGACGTCTAAGTCATCGAAGTAGATTCATTAATTATTTTTTCTATTTTTACCTCAGAATGGCTTCTTAACTTTGTCAAATAAATGCTTAACGATAAAACTTTTAATTAAAATATTGTTAAATATGTACCTTTTGCATGATTCAAAATCAAACTTTTTTTATTTATTTACAGCTCTACAGTTTACAAAACATTTTTAGTTTTTAATTGCATAATCTTCTAACTTTAAAGACTAATCGATATAATATATACTTAATACAATATGTAAGAAAGAAATTTACTGAAACTTTTGTGCACACACACACACACACGTACATATAAAGTACGGAACAATTCATAAATCTTACTTGTATTAAGTATACCACTTTTGCGAAAGCGATTGCCACCTTAAGGACCTTTCCTACATTACAAGGAGATTAACGTCTCCCTATTAGGCAGGACGTGAATGAACTGCAGTACTAAATTTATGCTTCAGCTGGTACACTATGTATTCTTGTTTAAAAGTTTATAGTATAGAAATGGTGTGTGGGACTTAGCACATATTAATGAGAAATTATTATTGTAAATCTCAAAAATTGTGTGTGAATATAAATGCATCTTAACAATAAAAATACAGGATGAGGCATATAACTTGCACATCTCGAAAAACTTGGTAAACTCTAAGTTGTATGAAAAATTGTTATATACAAAAGTTGCTTGATTTCAAGGGGGTCATTATATAATGCATAAATTTTTTTATAAGTGGAGGCGTTAAAAAAGATTTCAGGATCAGCTTCATTTTTTCAAATGATGATTGATCTTGAAATTTTTAATTTACAATACTTATAATTTACAAATTTCCGAAGTGTACAAATTGTATGCCTCATCCTGTATTTTTATTATATATACATTTGTAGATGCAAGATTTATTATTCTCTAAAATTTGAAAAATATACGCGGCTCGATATGTGACGCGTTCCGAGATATCAATTAAAAAGGAAAAATGACGCCGTTATCACAAACATACGAATCGACTCCGATTTCAATCAAGATACTTGATATTTCGTGTAACTCAAAGGTTTTCCCGAGTATCGAATTTGTGAAATGCCCATTGCTATTCGAAATATGTAAGATGATCGAAAATGATTATCCGCCAATGCAATTTAATAAGTATTTCGCTATTGGATTCTGCAAAGTTTCGAATGGTGTTTTTAACTTTGCGTAAATACATATGTATAGTATCTGTAGTAGAAAATTTTACTAAAAGGAATAACATCGTATTTTATCGAATAAATATCGAAGAACACATCGTTAACGAATGTATCTCATTTTTAAAACAAATTAAATTGAACTTTTTATATTTAAAACAGATATTAACATTGTTTCTTTACTGAGTGCAAATAAATTTTAATCAAAATTCTTTTTGGAATTTAATTACTGTAATATTTCGCTTATAATTACTGAAATACGTTTTAAATTTGAAAAATACCGTGTAATCTTTAATTAAAATTGTAGTCGCAATATTGGGACAGTTTGCATATTTTTCAGCTCATAAAATAAAAAAATAAAAAAATCTGTATTTATTAAAAAGTATTGAAAAATTATTGGAAAAATATTATTGGAAACGTAAACAAAAGTTCACCATTATTACTTTTTCGAGGTCTTTGAATCTCACGTATTCGATGTCGGTGCAATGACGAAAGTCGAAATCGATCGACAGGTACCGGTGGGAGTATATCGGTGAATGTTCAAAGTTATTGATCTAATGGCAGCAGAGTGCTGCATAGATCCCGTGCACGCTCCGCCGCGATTTGATGTCGCGCGTGCGACCATATCGATATCGATATTATGCCCCGCGGCATGTTGCACAGCACTTACTTTGTACTTTGCTGACAAACAAACTTTATGTGCCATTTTTTATTTCGAATTTGGAAAGTTTCAACGATAAATACCCTCGCAAAAATGCACCGCAATTCCAAGTTGCGGAATTTCGAGGTTTGCTACGGCTATGGTAAACAGAATGCTCTGTGGATTACAAAGAGACCATATATGGATTACAAGAAAGTATATATTTCATCTCTCTGCGTGGCTTATTTATTAAACCGGAAATTTGTGGTGCTTGAAAACAGATTTACTGTATTAATTCTATTAAACATTTCTGTTTTCCGCTTACGTAAATTAAATCGATTACAATAGTATTGATATATCTCTTGTTATATTTTCGTAAAATTCATTATTTTAGAACTTAGCTGAGTACCATTAACGGCGCTTTAATTAATTTCAATTGGCCTATAGTAGGTTTTTGACAGAATTTTAATGTTTAAGAGTAATTTGACGTCGAAATTTTCGATCGAGGCTTTGTGGGCGAAAAACGATTTTGTATAAAGCGAATTATTAAAATATTTATATAATATAGTGGAGTTATGGAGTGCACTTTGAGTATAGATTGACGTGCGTCAATTTGCAGAACGTAAAATGAGATTTTATTCGACAAAATTAATAAATATCCAATGTTTGCGTGGAATCTCTGATTGAATCGTCTGTTTGAAGATCATTTACTTACTGTAGACAAACCGATTTTTTCATGCATACACTGAGAAAAAATACTGTTGATTCAATTAAAGTCTATATTACGGGCTGTCACTAACATAAGTAATTAATTCATGTATATTTTTATTGACATAAAGGGATAAAGGCCTTGATTATTGAAATAATAATTTATGCCTTTATGTCAATAAAAATATATTGTACATGAATTAGTCACTTACGTTAGTGACAGCCCGTAATATAGATTTTAATTGAATCAACAGGATTTTTTTCTCAGTGTACGTTTCTTTCCTCATACTTACTGTATTTCTCCGCTCTTTCTCAGCTAATCCTGAAATAATTATCGAATTAGCATTACAAAGGAGGAAGAAGGTACATACGTATACGTTCTAAGACAAGATGCCTAGCTTCGTTATCTAGTTGCCTTTGTTCCGACATCGGACTTCCCTCCTGAGCGACTATCAGAAACGTGAAACTCATTCTCGTTGTGCCCAGAGAGTCCTCTAAACCGTTGTCACGTTAATTAAACGCACGATGTCGTATAATTCGCGTAAGACATCATTCGACCTGAACCATCTCAAAATGTCCTAGAAACATCGAAGAACACGAACAATTTCAAACTTAGGAACAAATATCGTACTATAGAATTAATTAACTTTGTAGGAATTAGGGAGATTCTGAGGAATCACACAAGATTTAAGGATTCGTTACAGAGATTTCAAAGAGAACAAAAACGTAAAACTAAATTTTAACCTTTATTAACAATAAATGAAAGAGCTAAGTGCAAAGAGGTAACTTAAGAGATAACTAATAGGACGTGAATAAATTAAGACTCGAATTAGATTTCGTCCAGGATATTAGAATGCAAATTAGTTGCGGAATATTTTCTCTCCGTTATACGGGATGTCCCTGATCCATGGTGCGTCCTTTTCCATATACGTCAACAGCCCTTTAACGAATTCAAAATTGATTCTCCAAGAGAACGCTCCTATTTCTCTCGCAAGTACGAATTTTAATCTACGATACGAAATTACGCGAAAATGCAGTAAAATGGAAGTTTAAAATTAAATGATAATTAGCTCATGAAGCTTTTGGCAATTGTAATTTCAGAAAAACCTTTCAGAAAATTCTATTCCAAGGTAGAGAACCTTTTTTCCTCGAACTGCTCTTATTTGCGCAGTTTTATAATGTTTAATTTATTGTTAAACTTTAAAAGAGGTATGAAAAAAAGCTCCCTCCCTGGAGTCATACAGCGAGAATAGCTGAGCATGCTAAAAGGAAATCGTTGTTGGTTCGATCTCGAGATTTCCCTGAGCTCTCCATCGTATTACTATTATGGATTTTTATGTTTAAATATCGTGAAGAGGAGATGAAAAATTTCAGTCTTATTAGCCTAGCTGTTCAATATTATGTCGATAATATGATAATCCATTCAATATTTATAGTTTATTCGATATCCAATATGATATACGCGTGCATGCAAAGTTGGCATATACATTAGCTATATCGTCTAGAAGTGCCTTAAGATTTAATAAAGTGTCGAAAATTTGGGATGCCTCACCAGGGTCCAGCTAAAATCATAAATATCTGTATAATTTGGATAAAATGTTAAGACTATGTGTATATCTTAATGAAGTAGTATTCATAGTTTGTTTTTATTTTAGGACTGTCTTAAGTAATGACTTAAGATACTAATACGGCTTTTTGATTGGTCATGACATTTTATGATTGTTTTTAAGAAAGCATTAAATATAAAATCTCTGATTATGAATATTATATCGGCCTAGCTGTAGTGACTTAATATAACTTCAAAAATGTTTAAGCAAACGGCATTAAAAATCACAATATTAGTGATAATCGTCACGTCAGACAGTAAACTGATGTCGATTTTATCGTGAGAAATACGTTATCGATAGACAGCACGTCATGAGTTAACACGGAGAGAATTGCAATCAGTGGTTTCTAAAAGGAATAAATCTCCGTTACGGAACAAGAGATTCCGCGAAGTTATGTATATGCAAACAGAACAAAATCCTCGGGCGATATCTTTACCGCGGTATGCTGGAACTCACGGCAGATGATTAGAGTGCATTGGAGAATTTTTGAGGTGAGCGCGTGGGAAAGAAAGTTTTTTTATTTCATCGAGAAAGCGGGAAGGCCGTATCATTGTATGCGATTATGCCATGTATTTACCGTACGTTGACGTTTCGCGTTACCGTTTCCTCTTTGTTTGCGTTGGATCAACGGAAGAGACGTGCGCTTCGTTAAATGTACGAGAGTGCAAAGCTAAACGCCACGCGATTTATCCAAGAAGCAATATTAAGTAGATATCTAAGAAGATTATATATTTTACAATCGTGCTCATTTTTCCCGTATGAGATTTGGTCATTTAATCGCGCGATTCAATCAGCTGTCGGGTAAATTTAATTAGACATTGAGGGAATCGATTGAACATTATTGCACGCCATGATTGCAGAACGATGCAACTCTTTTTGCAGACGGTCGACCAATTAGTCATTAATTTCGTTATCTCATGTGGAAAGCGACCGACGTTGCAAAACGTGCGGCGGCAAATTAGGTCACAAGACTAAACTTTGGCCCTCCTATCCTCGCCGCATGCTAAATGCGGCTGTCTCCCATCTCGTACTGTCATTAAGCGTTTGTCTCTCGTGGGCTAGACAAATAACACTTGAAATCAGGGAGCATGTAGCGCTAAATGCAACGCTAGATAGAGCTGGGAATATACAGTGTCAATGAATCTTTGGTTTACTGCTCTTGAAATGTAAAATTTAGCAAATGTCACGATTTTGTCCCGTGTCAATTTGTTGACATGACATATGCGCACAGATTAAACTCGAAATTGGACAGTTACGCTGATTGCTAAACGGAGTATAAAACAGAAGCGAGAATAAAATTATCTGTACCGAATCAGAGTTGAAGCCTCCTAATCCTTTAAAGTTATTTCGATGACTTGCAGTTTTTCACTAATCTATCATTTAAATTTAATACACTGATGAAAACGCAAGAAATACATATATCTTTAAAAAGATGTTAAAATCTTTAACTTGTATCTTTAGAATTTTACTTCAAAATGCTGAAACGCGAGAAAAAAGTGGTGTAAGAAGTCTGAAATATTTTTATTACTGAATTAAAAATGTGTGACTGTTACGTGTAATCCTGACAATTGTTCTCGTCACATTTTTATATGATACCTCTAGTACATTGAAAAAAATATTACTAAACCTTAATACATATTTTTTTGAATAGTACTAAGTAAACGTTTGCTTACAGTAAATAAATATTTACTCAATAAAAAAATGATAGTTAAATTAAATTAATGATTTTTATTAAATAAATATATGTTTACATTAACTAAATATTTG
Organism: Acromyrmex echinatior; assembly: GCF_000204515.1. The sequence continues at coordinate 734,451 of NW_011627066.1, read as the reverse complement.
CTTGGAACTATTCAAACAAATATTTACTAAAATTTAGTATTTTTTTAAATGTATATATTTTTATTTCTTCAACGTGTTAAATTACTGTTCGCCTTGTGCTTATTTTTGGTACCGTAATTGTAATTATAAGATTATCCAAAAGACTTATCTCTCGTTGGCGTGATCCAGCGATCGCGTCTTTCATTGAGGAAGGAAAGAACTGGGATCTCACCGACCACCGAATAATAGCTTCTGACATTATCTGTCTTTCTGATCCACTGATGCGAATTTTTCTTCGAAGGCGAAACTTTCATAATTTCTTGGTAAGACTTGGTATTTCGAAAAATTTTGTGGCGCGGCCTTCCACCTTCCTTGCTGCGATTGCGTCATTTCCCTTAATTCAAAACATGAGATGATTACACGAGTCCTCCGCAGCTTACGACACAGTGACTCAATATGAGAAAATGTAATACCCCCTGAGAGCGAAAATTGGCAGTTCGAAAAACAACGACCTTAGATTTTACATGAATGGTACTCGTCAAAAACCGTAACATGACAACGCGCAGTCGAAAAATTTACAAAAACATGGTACAGATGAAATATTCCCGTTTATATTCACGGATGCAATAGCTATATTTTTTTGTCGATGTAACTTGTTAGAAAAAAAAAATCCAATGAAAAGTAAAACACTTTTAGTTTATCACCCATTTAAATGTTGATAAATTTAGATTGCGTATAGACGCGCTCAATAACGGAGCCGGATAAACGGCACTCACGAAACGGGTTGAAGTGACTCTGAATATTTTATTTCTGCATTTGCAGTTGGCAAAGTGACCCACAAAAACGAACGCAACGCTGGAAGAGACGGAAAATGAGAGAGATTTTCTCATAACTATGATATTTTTTCACGCGAGAAAATTGCAGTTGTATATATTTTATAATTTTGAGAGTTGATTACGGAAATAGTCCTTTGATTAAATCGCAGTATTGAAATTTATATTACCAGACAATGATACATCGCGCAAAACTGCGAAAAAAATACGAACGAATACGAACATTTATCTTTGCGTCGCAATTTTGTATTTTTTAAAAACATGAATAATGCAACGCGTCGTTCTTTAAATATGTAATTTAAAGTTTCTGCATTACAAAAATTTTTGAAAAAAATCGTGGACACGGAAAAGTTTTATCTTTGAAAAGAGCGGATGAAAAATTGAATATTTTGACGCGATCATAAAACCGATTGCCCATAATTATCGTGCTCAACGGCTGTTCCGAATGAACATAACTATCCTATCCTCCTGTTGAGGAGGACGTAGAAACGTGGCGAGGTGGGACGAAGTGCAGTCGTCGGAGCAGGGAGAGTGCTGGGATTTGCATAATATGGGAATCGCTCCTGAGGCCAAGCTATTGTTCCGAACGCGTCTATGCGCGTGGTGTAGTATGTGAGAAGATTCGACGAGCGGAAGAACATCCGAATACGTAACTCGGCGATAATAATTACGTTCCTGTTCCACGTAGCGCGCGGTGTGCTGCTTGGGCAACGCTCTCTTCCTTTCTCCTACATCGAATTGGCTGTACGGGGGAATTCGCCTGGTACTCTACTTGTTTGAAGACCTCATTTCGCCACCGATTGATCCGGTGATCTGAGAAAGAGTGCCGGAGAGAAAAGATGGGAGAGTTGAGGGAGGGGCAGAATCACTTCTCGCGATGAAGAACGGAAAAGCAGTTCGTTGACAAGAATCCTGGCCATCCGGAGATAAGAGGTTAATGAAACATTCCGGAATGCTTCGTTAACTCTTCGATTATCCTTCGTAAATGTCAATTGCATCGCGCGCGCCGTTTTAAAACTTGATATCAAATATGAAATCTATGATAATTAATACTCTGACTTACTGTATTCTAATAATATCTTCAATCAATAAATTAAAAGAATCGATTATTGCAAACTGAAATTTGATTCAAAGTTATTATTTATTGCTTTGTAATTTTTAATATTAATTCTTGTTCTTGTATATTTAAATCTTTATATAAATTTCTCGTTTCCATTTTGGAATTGGAATACTCAAAATCACATAACGACGACTATTGACGTAGATGTTTACATAATGTATCTTTTCAGGCATGCAAATAGTTTCCATTTGCTAGTATTTTACATTTAAATGCATACAGGCGTTAGAAACAAGCATCTTTGATGGCAATCTGTATATACATGCATACCTAGTCGCAAGTGTTTAGATATGCGAATCAAGATGCAACATGGTCGGTATATTGATTCTAACAAGGTGCTCGACACAGTTTACATCGGTATTATTTCAACGTTCTGCGTTTCGCCGATTGTTGTATGGTGTTTGATCATCTCATGTCATCTATCACTAACTCTTAGAGTTCTTCAGCGCGATGCAATTTGGTAGTTTATACACCGCGCGTGGCAACGTTACTTCAATACAATTGATTTACGAAAGACTCTTACATGTGTTTTGTTCTTGCATGTCTGTTTAGAGAACATTATTTTGCTAACATCATTCTGAAGCAACGTTATTCTTAAAAATGTTAATTAAAATTCTATCTTCATTGTCTTGTTGCTCGAGTAAATAAAATTGCCCCGCAATAACATACATGATATAAAAGCAACTCTAGGAATTTATTTTTGATAACCCGCAGCTATTTATATAAATTGTTGTTAATATTTTAGATAGATAATATTTATTTTGATGAGTAGATCAAAATATCTCAGCGGATGTATATTAAACGAATGTCAAAAACTTACTTCCAACAATTAGATTCTGAAAAAAATCAACTGTAAACATTTCTACGTTGTTTTTACTGTGTATTAATTCTTTTCGTGTTCTCCAATATAAAATAAAAAATAGTATAATTTAGAGAAAAATATATTTTAAATTTTACATCCTATTATGATTCTATAGAAAACACGTATACATTATTAAACAGTAATGCGAGACGAAACACTTGAACTTTGATCTTTGCTATCTCATTCAGCTATAGAATTAGCTCTAATTAATATTAATTCAGCTGCTCGCATGACATGTCAGATTCTGCCCACACATGCACCGGCATATAGATGCATGGTAAGCTCACGACATCTGGGCTAATAACATAGGGTAATAGAATGGTTGCCAGCGATATACGTCTCCGTCAGTAATGCTATCTACCAATTACAATGCATTAGCGAAACGGCATCAGGTTGAGATAGAGATGAAGAGAGAGAGAGAGAGAGAGAGAGAGAGAGAGAGCCGATGGAAATGATATGATGGAGATTAAAATACTGTTACGATTACAGTGTTAAGCGGCTCGCGTAAGCGATCCAGAAGGCAGAAGATCCATGGACTCCAATTACGATGACCGGTAGCGCTGTAACATAACGGCAACGATTACGAAAGCGAGTCGGTGATTACGGAACTGGAGGTGCAAGGATCTTTGGATCCTATCGTGACTCGTGGTTGTTGTTGTTGGTTCAGGTGATTTCGGCTCGGTCGATCGCTGACCTTTCGCCATGTCATAATCACACGAGTCGCGGCTTTTTACGTCTAATCGACACGAGAGCTGATTTCGTGACGGATACGGGTATCGATCCGTAAAATCGGCGTCCTCTCCACGAGATCCGCGACACGCGAATTATACGGTATGCTTGTAAAATTCGGCGCTACGCCGCGCGATAGTGCCTTATTGCCTTGAACGGAGATCGCTTAAGGCTCGCGCGTGCGATTATCTTCTTTCGAACGACGAAATGCCATGCCGATCCCAGTGAAGAAAACGCGGCAGTACGGCTTCTTCTTCGGTTGTTTTGTGCCGGTCCTCCGTGAGGAGGCATAAAGGAAGTAATCACCCGCGCTGATTGCGAAAAACTGCCGACCTGACGCGAGCCTCGTCCTTTTCACGGTTGCTTGCACGCTGCCATCCTCGTCTTTGATTGCTTCTTTTTTTTGCTATGCATCATGCAGGAAGGTAATCGATCACTTACATTGTATCGATTAATTTCTGTGGGATCGAGTCTTTCCCTCCATAAAAAGAGGCTGTATTTATTAGAAACGAAGACTGATGTATCTTTGCCTCACATTTCTCTTAGACTCTTACATTTTAAATAATCTATTACAATTTACAATCTTTAAAATTATTATAAAGATAAAATTATATTTGTTTATGAGATAAATTAAAATTATTTTGCATGAATTCCAATTTCAAAAAAAAATTTAAGAAGTTATGTTGGACGAATACAGTATATATTAAAACAAAATATTTTTCTTGAACAAAAAGCAATCTTTTAGTACTTTTAGTTTTTTAAATCTAATATTAAACAGTTTTAGAATTATTTGTGAATAAATGGTCGAATATGAATAAATTAAATTATTTTTATATAATAATTTTTATCACTTTAATTTGTTTGCATATCTATTTTTCTCTTTATATATTTATATAAAGAGAATATTAATTTGACAATAAAAGTAAAGTGAGCAATAATACATCAAGTTCAATCGTCGCAGTAATCGCGAGCTCTGCAATTATTTTTAATAAAGGAGCAATATTATCATTCTTTGCTTTAATTAAATTACGAAATTCATTGATATTGCTCTCATTAGTATTGTTAACCATCATGCAATCGAAACTTCTTATTAAGTTATTATTTCTATTACTTATTTCCTTCTGTTTAGTTTTTTTATAAACTTTGATTTACCTTTTCCTGTATAAATATCAGCTTCCGCAAGTAAATACGAAAAGGTAAACATGAAAATATACAACTTATTCATTTATTTATAATTATCATGATTTTCTCTTGCTATTTATTTTGTAAGATTCTTTTTAATTAATTTTTTTTTTTTAGTTATAAAATATAATTATGTATTTCAATGAAGATTTCGTGAATTATCACGAGAAAAGTGGTGTAAAAACAAAAGTGCAGGAGGCTGACCTACCGGTATTCTTTCTCAATCGTTATTCAGCGCGGAAGACCAGATCTTGACGATAAGCGAGCGAGTGCATCGCGTTGGAGAAACGCATGGACGAACTGAAGTGTAACCTCGTAAACACGGGAGAAATGTGCCGCGACAAAGAAAAGGAAGACGTTTGAAAGTAACGCCATGCGGAAACCTGGCGACGTAACAATTATCTCATCCGCGTCATTACTTTCTAAGTTTCTAATTAACTGCAGTGGCTACACGCAGTATCACTTATTAGAGAGGTGTTAAATACGAGAACGGATCGCTGCTTCAAAACCGTGAAATGTAATTTCTTATCCAAGATTATAGTTTTCGCATCTTAGATTGCAAGAATTTAAAAAAATTTGCGTATTTATTATATCAAAAATTTTTCCTCGATTTTTGCTCAACGCTATTTATTTTCACAATGAATACGTAGTATTTTCTATGCGGAAAAATTCTTGATGTTTTTATATTTTTAATAGATACTAATTTAGAAAATTTTTTATCAAAAGCCAAAACCGTATTGTAGGTATATTTATTGTGAACTGCCAATTAATGTTTCGCAAACTTTAGATATTAGAGGCAAAGTAATATTTGAGCACGAAATTGGTGCGTGAAATCGGTTTAACCAATTGTTAGACCGAAACAATCGGTTTAGAAATCAGTGGCATTATTTATCGAAAAAATCCATATTAAAATCATTGCGTTCCGTTTGCGTATTGACTACATTGAAACATCAGTATTGTATTTCATGTATTAGCTGAATTGAAATCACTTGTTTCGATATTACAAATCAACGTTCTATTTTTAAAACAAATTAAGATATTCAAGAAAAAATATATTTCCTTAATTTTTTATGATGTTGAAGTTGAAGCAGTAACGATAAATGCAAGTTTTCTCAATTTCATGAAGTTTAAAACTTTTTTAGAGATTTTTTTTCTTGGATAAGATAAGTTGTACATGACTCTAATTACATAAATTTTATTTGTACGTCTGTTTTCTTTTCTATACATCTCAATTAGCATTAATTTAAACTGAATTTATTACATAATCGTTTTATTACATTAATGTTATTTTTAACTAAATAATTGAAATAATTAATTTTATACTTAATCGGATGAAAATTTTGTTGATTAAATGTTAGGATTAACCAAAGGAAAAGGATAGGATTTTATTTATTCATCTAAGCTTCATTCATCTATTATAATTAAAAAATCTTTTCATTTTTCATTAAATATATTCTGAAGAAAATTCACGTCGAAACGTGACTTCGACGTTGAAACAAGTGCTATTGTTTTTTCAATATTTTCAAGGAGATTCCCAAGAGAAAGTATATGATTTCTGAGACATTTGTATTCACATGCAACTACAGCATCTACGTATTGTGTGCGCAACATTAAGCGCTCCATTAATGAGCAACGGAGCTGCAGCTCGTAAGCTGAGACAGAGCAGCGAGCGTCGCACTTTCCCGTCTATTCGTGAATGTTCATTTGAATGTTCTCCGATAACCGGAGATCGAATCGTTCGCCAAAGTTACGAATCTCGTTTTCTCTCTCTCTCTCTCTCTCTCTCTCTCTCTCTCTCTCTCTTTCTCTCTCGCGGGGAAGTGAACGCAATCTTTGCAGCTCCTCCGCGTTCGAACGGAGATAAAAACCGGTGTAACTTTCGACGTGTTTAATTTTCGATATCTGAGAAATGTGCTCTACGCCAATTGTGCGACGGTTCCATTATTACGATTAGACGCGGAGATAATTCCCTGTGGCTATAGTCTGAAACTTTGAATTCGCAGAGATTACTCCTCCGGTTCCAAACGTCGTCGACAATAAGTAACGCAATTAGAGCGCTTATAGGAGCGTTGGAAACACGACGACGATTTGCCAGGAGCGATTGTGAGCCGCAGGCGAATTAAAATAATAATCGGCCGCCTGCGGAGTCACGGATAATCCGAAATTCCAGGACCGCCTCTGTAATGATGGCCCGCTCATAGTCGTGACTGCGACAAATGGATCTCTCCGCCTTGGCGAAAATCCTCGCCGTCGTCTGCCCGGTTAATCAAGACATCACAACGCGAGATTACCGGAGATTACGTGCGGTCGTCGATAGTCTTTAATATTTCGAATTAAGTGGTTACTCAACGGCGCAGGGGTGTCTCTCCGATTTCACTCGATGCTTCGTCGATTTTGCATGGGTTCTGAAAAAACGCGAATAGTGCGTTTATACACTGAGAAAAGAAAGTTTTTGATTAAAAAAAATATTAGTCGATTCAATTATTATAAATGCGGCAGTTATGAGTTGTCATGCAAATATTTGTTAATTTACATAAATAACATGGTTTAAATTATAAGATTTTGTTGATATGATTCACTATATTTAATCTAAATATTTAAATACTTGAAGTAAATAATATCGCTACAAACTAAACGCATTCCATCAAGTTAATAACTTTTTTTCTCAGCGATGTCTACGCGATGTATCATAGCAACACAAGTAATTTTACATAAATATCAAATATTAAAAATTTGAATTCCAGATACAAAATATATATATATAATTGTATTTTGTATTAAAATTATACAAGAATAATATTATACAATAGAGAATAATTTACATGAAGATATCAATTCTCTTTCTTAGTAACTGTGTTGACCTATTTTCTGAAGCGATAAAGCAAATACATTATAAATCAATATCCGAGTGGATTCCTCGTTTTCAATGATCTAACCTTTTCGAGCTGCATAAAGTAAGATAATATTTATAATGTGTCACTTGAAACAGTTTGGTACGAGTAACTAAACGCACGCATTGTTATTGAAGTATATTAATTTGTATTTCATCCGGAGTACGCGTGTTTGATTATTCCATCGCGTATTTAGTTTATATCAAAATGTTTTTTTTTCTTTTATAAATGTCACAGCATGTAATTTCAAAGTTTGTTTCATCTGTCCGTATCTATATTCGAGGGTGTGAGAAGCAAAAGCATGACAACGCGTAATGCTCCGCATATATTGCTGGGATAATCTAGCGTGTATTATCTCGACATTCTTTATTTTCGCTTGCTTTTCATTAATAATTAGTTAATTAATTTTCATCAATAATTTAGCGATCCAAAATGATGGAATCGACCGCATGACCCGATCATTATCTCTTTCCGCTAATTGCGTTATTATTTAATTATTGAATATTTTAATTAATATACGTTATACGTGTTACATTGTCCCAGAGAGAAATATGATTAGACGGAAATATTTCCTTTTTTTATTATATTATATTTTATCCCCTGTTACGTCATAACTTTGTTTCATTCACGACAGAACGCTAACTGATGCACAGACGTGTCAGTCATTTCTTTTTATTATACAATTGGTACAAATGAACCGCCCACTTGCTTTCTACGAAAGCGACTTTTATTTTGCTGTTATTTTATCGATTCGTTAGTGAATGAACGCACGGATGTCAAACGCAGCCATTCGCGTGAATCCGTATATACGTTTCGTAGTCCTGCAAAATGGTTACGATCCCTATGTTGATATTTCAGTTATTCGGGCAAATACTGGGCCGTGAGCACGACTTGTGCTGGAAAATACGAAGCGTTCTCGCTTACGGCAAGGATCGTTCTCAAGGATGATCTCCGCGCTCGCGCGCACGAGCTAGCTCGTCTCCGTTTAAACATGAAAAGGTGAAAGTTGAGCGAAGCATCGTACTAGAGGCTTTTCATATTTAAAGGTCAACAACTAGTGGTCGACAATAACTGCGATGTTTCTTCCGCTTACGTGGTAATTTTATGCCAATTTCATCGGTACGTGACGGTATCGAGGCGCGGATATTGGAGGAGCCTTATAATTTTTTAATAAAGCGGCGACGAATTCGCCACGGTACTGAATAATGTAACGATCCGAACAAAACAGCAACGTTAGAAATAGTCTAACGAATTTTTAATCCGAGATATAATCGTGAAAAGTCATCGTTGAAGTTTTCGTTGCATTAATATTCGAAAGTTTAAAATCTTTTCAAATCAATAATTCAAACTTGTATTATTAATTATAGCTTTGAAGTATCGATCATATCGGCAGTTAATTTAAATGGAAAATTCATATTGCAGATATTCATTTATTATTTCAGCAAATTATTCTTCATTATTTTAATTAATTATTACTCAATTTATTTTTTGTTATTTTAATACTTTATTATCTAGAAATTCAATAATCATACAAGATTAATTAACTTACTTTAATCCCTTAAAATTAAATACTCAATTTTAATAATTTTCATCCGACGTTATTTTAATTTTTAATTTAATTCTTATTTTATCATTTTATCTACAATTTTAGTAACGTCACGAAATTAATTATTGATGAACAAGAATACGCGAACTAAGGAAAATCTCAGAAAGCGATGTGAAGACAATGCGAAGACAACATGATGAACGATGTTGAGTCGCTCGTGCGTAAATGCCGACGGCTTTAAAGTTGGCTTCAGCGACTGCGTCGGCGATTGTGCATTTCTCACTTTCTTTCTCGCAAGCAATCCATTAATCGCCCCATATCCATTCGTTGAAAGGGAAGTCTTAAAAGCGTCGCGCGTGCGAAAGAAATATATATATATATATATATATATATGTATATATAGCATTAGAGCGTCTGCTTTTCCTGCTATCTAGTACTAACTTCTTTCGCTGGAGAACGGATTTTATAATGGCGCATCCCGCTACGTTCGACTTCGCGTATCTCGCACGATGCTCTCGCGGATTCGTTAATATCGTCAAACGAAAGTAAAAACTTTCATTCCCGCTGCTACTGGCTGATGTCGTGCTTCCTAGGAAGAAGATCTCCGGCGGCGTTACGTATTCGTATATGTGCAGCTCGTGTACCAACCAGATCTCGCGACTTTACTTGATGCTTGGATAACGTACGTTCGATGTACTTTCGATATGTTGCCAGTACGATATGTTATTCCAAACTCTGTTTAGAATACATTCTCTGACATTTATAGGTGTCTTAAATTATTAGGAAATATTGTTTGCTACAGTTAAGGTGATAGACTGATGCGACCTCGTGTATTTTTGTATGGAGTAATTTGAAGGTGTAATATCCTCGATATTACTATTCTACAACCTAAAGAACATTCCAAGTCAAGAGAAAATCAAAATGACTTTATTTTATGACGTTATGAAAGTCAAAATGAAGATTTTTTGTTAGAAAATTTGGTTATTTATTTATCTTAACAATAAAAATAAAGTTACTTTGATTTTTTGTTGACTTTTGTGTTTCTTGTAAGAAACTTCCAAAGTGTAGAAACTTTGTATAATAATTTTTGTAAAAACGAAGATATCGGAGAACGATGAAAAATACGTGTTTCAATATTCAAAAGTTACTTTTTGGCATAGCTGTTTATTATTTATCATCCCCAGATACGCGAGGATAAGAGAAATGGATAATGACAAATGAAATTTCCACTTTTGTAGTCGTGAAGTTATTCATATAGTTTAACTTAAAATTATCAGCCTTTTGATTGCCATAAAAAAACTTTTCAAATAAGCCTTCGCTTTACTTCCATGCTATTTAGAATTTTCATCACCTCTTCCGCTCTCGCGCAGCTGAGAGTTGTGATCGATCAGCATCCATGCTAAAAAGCTGTTTTGAAATATCGGAATACATTATGTTTCTCCGTTTTCCGATATCTTCGTTTTTACAAAAATTAGTATTGGATATTCCACGTTTTTGGGAAATCCTGAATATCTCTTACAGTACATTTTATCCAAGGAACGTCTTTATAAGATATCCCTTGGAGGTTTGTGCTGTATGGGATTGTATTTGGATGATGTTTTCTTTAAATAAATAAGATATCGATAGCATTAACATAGCGTATTATGCTGTATATTTTCTGCTTTTGATATTTTATACATTGCTTTCTTCTCAGGATCTAAAAGCGTTCTATTATGGTAACAAGATTTCTGAATTACCTTCGAGAACATGATGTATTAATATATACTTACATTTTCATATGTATATCAATTGATACGATGATAGTGAACGTAAATCCCATTATAAGTAAATTGTGAATGTGCGCATCTTTGACATAAAAATTATCATTCTAAAAACCTATACGATCTTGTTTCCATAAAGGTTTATGAGGTCACTTCCTTATAATCTCTTAGACTTTCATGGTAAGTTGAAGTAGAGGCTGACTAGTTGTTGCCTTACATCGCTTCAATTTTCTTTTGTTCCCTAATGTAGCTCATTGAGTCTCCCTTGCGGTTTCCTACCCGGGGAATTTGATTGATTTGCTACGATTTCCACAGAATTCCAACCGGAGCCTGTTGATGCTCGGAAATACCTCCCCGAATAAGTATAAATGTTCAAGCACCAAAAGAGAGAAGATTAGTTTTTAGCGGTGAAAGTGCGTTATTACGATGATCGTTGTGATTGTGTCGTATTTTGCTTAAATTGCATTGGAAATGAGATACCTATCCGACGATTTCCATGATAATTACGAAGTCTCACGGTAACGAAAATCATAGGCAAAACTATTGTGGCAATTGTGGTGGCAAAAAGAAAGCAAAATTATGGAGAATAATTTCACATTTTCTATAATTCCGCGTTAATCGGAAGCTATTCCTTGAGCATTAATAGACTATAAATTGACTTCGGTTCGCGCAACTTTGCAAAATAAATAAAAAAGATTCTGCTTCTTGAGTATTATCCGCACATCAAAATTTTATGATATTATTAAGATATTATTAACGCATATTTATATTACTTTTTAACATTAGCTTTACGGGATTCCGTTAATTTGACAAGTTTTGAATTTCACGATCAAAATTATAGAAATTACCATTACTACTATTTCCTAGCAGCAATTTTTTCTGACTTTTATGAATGAAATGATATGAATATATATTTAAATTAATTTTCCCTCCTCAGTTTTTTAATTTTGAAATTCTGTATGCATAGCATTTACTTATTTCTTTACATATCCGTCAAATTAACGAGTGACGGCTCCCGTAAATTTAGAGTTAATAAAAAATTGTTGTTAAGATTAGTAAGTTTGTGCTAACATTATTAACATTACATTTTATCGTATATAGCTAGTTAATTAATATTTGGAATGCTTTAAAATTTATTTTTTAATAAACCAAATAAAAATTGATAATTAATATTAATAGATTATTGATAAAAATAGAAATTAGAAATAGAAAGAACAATAAAATTATTGTTCTTTCATACGTTAAGAGTAATAATTAAAAAATGGACTATCAAAACAAATGAAAAATTAATAAAAAGTATTTTTAATGCTTATGTATTATTTTAAATAGATTGGCTAATTTTATTGATTAAATCTCTTATATATTTTTTTTCTTTAAATTTTTTTCAATCTAACAGCTTAATTAACTAATTACTATCTATTTTTTATTTTTCTAAATATATTAATAAATGGAATATAAAGTTTTTTATTTTAGACTCAAAATAATTATTTTTTTTATTCTTTACATTAACTTTTTATATGTTACACAACGGTTGCTAACGCGAAATTACTGATTAAACATAATCATTTCTGATAACACAATTTCACACTATATGAGAAGGTAGTTATCGAAAGCCGAAATAGCTCAGTTGGGAGAGCGTTAGACTGAAGATCTAAATGTCCCTGGTTCGATCCCGGGTTTCGGCATCCTTTTTTCTTTTGTTAGATAAACCCATAAGGAATACAAAGAGAACCTGCTTTATCATCATTTCTTACGCGGTAGTTCGAAACGAGCCGAAATAGCTCAGTTGGGAGAGCGTTAGACTGAAGATCTAAATGTCCCTGGTTCGATCCCGGGTTTCGGCAAGTATATTTTTTTTTTAGATATAATTTACGTACAAAAGATGCACTCACAGACACTTTATTTTTATTGTGAAAAAAAATTGTCAGTAAAAAATATTTTATTTTATTCTATTTTTTAACATATATTTTTTTTTACTTATACTGAAAGCAACGAATGTTTCAATTAAATTACATTTTTTTTTAAACTCTGTAATTATGTTGTCTAAATATGGCGTTGGATTATCGAAGATGTCCGTGAAAGATTAGAAATCATATTATCAAGAAATAATTATAAATTTTTTTCCTACTTTTAATTAATTTATTTAACCTTTTAATAAAATATATCCTTAATATGCACTTAAATAACGGTTATTATTAAATTATTGCGTAAACGGATCAAAATCCTCTTGATTGTACATGTAGTTGTCGACCTAGCCGCAGGCTGCGATTGTATCATTCGCGTGAGTAAGAACGCGATTATATCGATAATAATAATTCTCGATGTAAAAGTTAGCGAGTGTAATTCATGATTCAACGACCTGTTCATTGAGTATAAACCGAGTTCGCGTATGTTTCGAGTAACTACATTACACGCACAAATTGCAATTATACACGTTCGTCGCACGCTTGTTCGTCGCGAGGCAAGATATTTGACACGGCTGACACATTATACATCGCAATCCATTGTACGTCAGAAGTATTAGCGTTAAACCTTTGGCGTTTAACGGATTATTTATTACAGAGTATTTCAAAATCGACGTCGCGCCTTTTTCAATCACGAATCTTTTGCTGACAACTTTTTCCTAATGAGAACGTTGAAATTATAGGTACTTCTTGATAGTCCTTCCTCTTTCGACATACGCAAATCACAAATAAATTGCAGTCTATTAAATATAAAATTTGAGATAATCTCTGAGATAATCTTAACGTTAAAGTAAATGTCTATTGCAAAATGTCGATGGGTGTGTCTATCAATCATTTTCGCGTTGAACCAGAACTCATATTATTTAATGCTATTGCATATTTATCGCGATTAATTATGTTTGCCCTAATTAATTCTAATTCGGCTCTCCGATTTGTCATCTATAAACCAACTTCCTACGCGCACGCGTTTTTCTTTTGAAATTTCAACGATGTGATTGCCTTCTCTTATCTACGTTTATTACCTCACCGACCGATATTGCCTGCGGAATTCCGAAATGTGCTGTGCTTCTGAAACAATTATCTCTTAATTAGATTTCTGCTCCGACAGCATGTATGTTTCATGGTGCTCTCCTACGCATCGATGCGCTATCTTCGTTTCCGTTCTGCTTAACATTTCTGTGCTCCATGGGGAAATACAGTAACCAATTCTTCTACATTAATAATTTATACATTTATGAGATTTTATTTCTTTTTATTGTACTTTTATTGTGCTTTTCAAAAATTTTTTTAAATAGCAACAGTTATATCATTTAACAGGCAATAGTCATATCTCACTCAATAACAGTTTGATGACTTCAGAGAGAAGGGTGAAAGTTGCGTTTGCGTTAAGAATGAGTATGTGAGATGAGATGAGATCCTTGAATAATCCAATCTTAGATAGTTTATAATTATATCATATATTAAATGTAAATTTATCAAGATTTAATTTTTGTTAGAATTTCGAGTGTTGATTTGGGGCGCCCAAAATGATTATGACAAATATGGTATCGCCTTCGACCATTATAGGCCTTCAATTCCTATTTCCTATTGGTTGTGTTCTTACATGTACAGTCTAAGATCCTTATTGTTTAATTTTTGTGTTGCTGAAGAAGGTCCTAACGTCCTGTACACAGTAGAAGAATAATAATCAATTTATTAGTTGCTATTATCTCATTTTGATTAGTTGTCCTTTTATTTGATTTGTTATTGTTCACTTAATAAATTATGCTCTGTTTACAGAGTCGTGATTGACGATCTATCAAACATGTTACGCCTCGTGAGCCTTCTATTTCTATGTAAGTATAATTCAAATTTTATTTTTATTTAACATCATAGAATAATTTTAAAAAAGTCAATTTAAATAAGTCACTTTTTAAAAAATTACTTTTTTTAAAAATGATTCTGAGGATAGAAATAATAGAAGTAATTATACAATAAAATAATAATAATAAAATAATGTAAAATAGAATTTTATTTATATATATATATATATATATATATAAAATATAATAATAATAAAATAAAGAAATTTCTACATCCATCGTGTATTACTAGAGTTTTAATAGGTTCAATTGAAAAATTATTATAGATTACACAAGAAAACATGATAAAAACATAATAGAATTCTCGTAGTCTATTGTAATTTTTAATGTATTTACAAATATCTGGATTATTTATTTAACAGAAAGGCGACGTGCGTATTGACATTAGTGAAAGCAGTAATGAAAAAAATTTGATCGATAAAAAAAGTATATTTCATAGTCATGTCCCTCGTGATTCGCGGACTTCGTTCTTCAACGAATCAATTCACCGGCGATGAATCGGCGGAATAAAAATTCCTCCTTTTGAGCTTGGACGCGTTGACGTCGTTCTCTTTTTGTCGTTCTTTGTCTTCCACGGTCTGGCATTTAAAGGATCGATGGGAATACGGGAATACAATCGGCGAAACGGCATTTACTGGCGCACCATTCTGATGGTCACCAGCCATCAGCAGTGGACAAACGATTAATCTTCACTGCGCCACCGCTGCGTGGGATTATTCAATATTTTTATTTATTATTTTCCCTTATCGCCGGTGTTCATCCGTGCTGCTAGCCGATAATTACGGACCAATCGCGTATCTATATCTCTGGCAGCGTGGGAGAGCCGTGGCATCCTGTCGTGCGCGGATAAAGTCAAGGATTCGCTTCCGCGGCGAAGGTGAATCCGACGTAGAATCGCTTGGTCCAGGATTTATGGCCGTTTACTCCACGCTTCTCTTCTGCATCGAGGAGCACGGCACAATCTGCGGTACAAGAAGATCGATGTTGTTGACTCACCGGTCATTCACGCAGCATTTGTCACGCGCTTGTCGTTGCCTCTCATCGCGGAAATATGGAAATTTTATTTTCCTTCACACGGAATTTGCGTAAAGAGGCTTTAGAGAAACAGCATGTTCAAGCCACTACTATTTACGTGTTCAGGGAAAATCATAAATAGTAATTGACTTATATATTTATTAATAAGTAATGTATCGATTTCTCGATTAGATTTTTATATAGTCTTGTTAGGAATACAATACATTTAATTATATTAATTATATTAATAATATATTTCTTAATAAAAAGCATTTGCATATTGATTGTTTATCAATTTTTCAAGGATTTGATATAAATCTGATTTTAATATAAATCTTAACTTAATTTATATGATACAGGCAGGAAATTTAATTTTATTGTTGATAATTAATAATTCTCTCAAATAATACTTAGTGATGCAAATATTCGTAAATAAACAGATTTTATGTAAAGAAGAAATAATTTATACTATTTATAATGATGGAGGACTGAATTCAGAAAAGTACAGGAAAATGTATAAATATGTTAATTAATGATTTTTGATGCTGATTAGAACTTTTTGAAAAATGTATCACGTTATTGTGTCGCAAATTCGTATTTATGTAGTAATAATTTATAGCATAATGAAGAGATATATTAGATTAACTGGAGGAGCTGAATAACGTTTGAGAAACCTCTCAACGTAGCGAAGTAGAAAAGTTCACGACTACTTCTTTGGAAACGCGCGATTCGATATCCGGGACTTAGTGCAAGTATGCGCGGAAAATTTTTCATCGCCATGAAAGTTCGTCGCTTACCTTCGCGAAACTTTGCACGTTTTCCACGATCTCGTAAAGAATTTCGTGGAGCAAGTTACGACTTTGTCCGTATCACTTTTTATCTATCTTTGTTACTCTGTCGCATCTATCTTTCTCTTTCTGCATTTTCCAATAATGTTCCGTATGACTTTGTATTCATCACTATTGAGTTTCTTCTTTGAGATTTCAGAATATTTGAAACCTATTGCCAGGATTGATCATAGTCAGATTATTAATTCTTTTTCCAAAAAAATTATTTTTTATTCACAATTAATATAGTTATTTCTTTGAGGCATTCACAAATAGTTTATTTCCAATATTATAGTTTGGAGCGATTCCTATGTAAAATTCATAGAATCGCCTTTAGTTACCTTCTATTATATTAAATCACCGTGCAAACTTCTAATATTGCTACGTCGAACAACGAAACGATGATGGTCCATTGACTTATGACTCGAGTTTTTACGCTTATGTAATGTGTCATAGGTATCACGCGCTTTCTCTCTCAACTATAAATTCTTTGATAAATTTTCTTGCAGCTCTTTGCGATCGAAAGTTATAACTCTTTGATGTGATTCCTGACAATTTTCAGAAGCATGTATTTATAATCAAAATTAATTTAAAATTTCTTAAAAGGTAATTTATATAATAAGAACTAATTCAATGATGGAAAACATGACTAAAATTGAATATTCTGTTCGGAGTTTCTTTCAGACCAAATAGTTTACTAAACTCAACTATTTTACATTTTTAATATAATAGCAACAAATATTTTTTAAACTTTCAAGTGTTATCTGAAACATTTAAGTTATAAAATATTCAATATTATTTATTATTATGTATAAAAAGAGTTATATTAATAGTTACATAAACTTTTTATTTTTCTTTTAATTATCAAAATTATGTTTTATATTTTTAAAAGTAATAATGTATATTTAAGTTTATATTTTTAATATGTTATTATGTATGTTTCCGTGTATAATGTCCTTGATATCCAACACGTATTCAATTATAATATAATAATTGTAAAATTATAATATAATGTGATAACTTTATTGTTGTTTTTCTTTTGATTGTCAAATTATGTTTTATATTTTTAATTTTATGTATATTCCGTGCAGAGAGAGAGAGAGAGAGAGAGAGAGAGAAAGAATTGAACTACTTATGAGCTAAAAGAAATTTGACGAGGTCAGTGTAATGTGTTTTCGATATTGATTTAGTTGCTTGTTTTACCGCGAATAGTATGCTGAATCGCAGCGGGAAAAAAAATTTCGACATGTACAATTCTACCATAAAACTCATGGGATTATACGGGCGCATCGACCGTGCGATTCTGCTAGCACGCTTGTCGTTGATAAAGCTTCTTTATTCAACAGCGAAAACAGCCTGAACGGTTACCGCCGCTGGCATATTTTCACAACATCGCGTTGTAACGAAAGCAGCTATACAAATATCCCAAATGGTTGCCCCATAGGACGACTATAGAACATCCGGATTAGGCGACCGCGCTTTGCTGACCTAATTTCCTGTAGAGCAAGACGCGTGATTATTTAATCCCAACTCTAATCCCCGTTTCCGACTTTCAGGTATCGCTGCTACGTACACACCTGGACAATGCGAGACAGAGGTGAGCGGTTTCAAGATTAAGAATAGCCTACTTCTAGTCTTAAGATGTACTATCTCACCGTTAAAGATTGAAATTGAAATTAATCTTCAATTAAATCTAGAATTAATTTTGTAACTAATTTTGATTCTCTCTACGTAACTTTCAATGCCACTGTTTAATTTTATAAAAATGTCATTTAATTTATCACTCAATGATAATTTCGGTACAATATCTCCGCGCGATTCTCTAAGTTTAATATTAAGTTCCTGACTTTCCCATAAAGTTGCCATGGATGATGAAGTTTTTATATCCATGAATTATCCTTCTCTCGGTGCTTTCGTGAATTCTCCAGGCGGCAAGCTGAGTCGGATAATTTAGAAACATCCTAGAATATTTATTACGGATTTTCTTAATTCTATAGAAGTATAAGTGAACGAACAATGCTATCGTAAATATTCAAGTGGCGCTAATCTGAGGACCGAGCGGCTCCAATCAGGCGACATTTTGAACGCCGAAGTTAATTAGCGGCTAAGTAATTAAAGTCCCCGCGGCCCTTATTTCAAGCAATGTAATTTAACTTTCGTAGAATTCCGCACGGACGTTGTACGCGCGACGGTTTATTGCGACGATTTACGGTTTGCTAGCAATCGATTCGAAAGAGGTAAAGCGCGCTTCGGGGCGCGACGCGAAATTTTCAACCGCGAGCGTGGAAACATGCGTTACGGACGCTCTTTTCTCATCCCTGCAGATGTAACGTGGATTTTAATTTACGGGAGCGCGAGATCTAATTACAGAGTTACCGAGTTACGCGCTCGCGCGTGAACGGATTCCCGTGAAAAATCGCTCGAGAAACGCTCTGAAATTACGATACACTCTCGCATTAGAGAGCGTCGCTTTAAAGTTGCCGTTAACATTGCTAATAAATGTCGACAATGGTCAATACTGTGATGCACCGTTTACTGGTTAACCGTGATTTACGCGACGCGTAAGTGTAGGTAACGACGACAAGCGCTCTTCTGCCCGCACTCTCTGCAGCGAAATTTAATCAAACTTTCGTTTCCCGGTGGGATGCGAGTTGCAGTATCGAATTTCATGTGCGGGATAACGCAGCGGCGAACGTTTGTTCGTATTTTGTGCGTCGTATCGTCTCGCGCACGCAAAATCAATAGCGTTTAATGCACTCGTCGCGCTCGTTCGAGCGTTCAAATGCATAAATTGATTTCCCTAATTATCAACACTTCACGTATGACGCATATAAAGAAAGAAATAAAATTTTATTTAATTGTGGCTGGTTTTTATTAGGATAATATCATCTAGATGTAACAGCTTACGGCTAAATCCTCAAATTCGCTTAATTTATTTTTTGCAAATTGCGGTTACGTCATTTGGAAAAAATATCGCAAATATTGAATTGAAGTGATAACTGGCCTCTCGGCTTTGTACATTTTCAATTAACTTTAAATTTAAAATAGTGTCTCTTTTCAACGATTTCACATTAACATTATCACGTGCAATCTTATCATGATGATTGGATTACGAGCGTCTAAAGATGCAAGTATACTGGAAGAAAAGAGCAAGCTGTAAGACGAGTTGAAAGTAGTGTATCTTCCAAGAGACCTGCGGAAACTCGTCACTGCGAGCGCTTTTCTGGAAGTAGTTCTACATTCTGAGAGCGTATTACGTTGCAGGCATCGCGAGATGTCGAGCATGCGAGACTGCCAGAGTTCCTCACGGAATTGGACCTGTCGAGTCTTGAGGCATCCGAAGAAGACGTCGAAGCACTGAAGAAAATCGTGAAAAGGCTGGCGCCCGAAAAGAACGGCGAGTACCAAGTTTACCAAGGTTCTCTCACAGAACTGTCCTACTAACCTCGAGACTACATCGCTAATCTCTTTTTCTTTTCTGACCTGACTAAAGCGACTCACTTTTTCTTCCATTGCCAGTCTTCTTCGGTAACGAGGACCTTCTCAAGGAGTGGCTCAAAGGAGCGGGTATTATTACTAAAACGTTTTTCTCCGTGTGCATGTCGTCTCTTTGATGTAACAACCGTTCTTATTCGTGTACTCTTTTATTATTGTTTGTAAAATAAACTGTTTAACATGGCGTTTAAATCCTTTGATAAAAACTGATTATCTAAAATTATCCTTTAAGGAATTGCGAAGTTCTTAAAAACTCTTATTTATGATTTCATTCCATGCTTATTAATTGCTTATTAATCCTAATGTTTTGAAATGAAATTGTTGATGGCCAAGAAAGCATAAATACGTATAAAAAAGTTTATGAATAAATATTTTTTGCTCGTATTTTTTGTCCCGGAATAAAAATAATATTTGCTTATTCCAACGTTGCACTCTCCAGCGCTTCACGTATTATCTTTTCCCATATATATATTTACATTGTGCACGTGTATATTTGTCTTTCGCATGTAGACATAACGTACAGTCATACGAATTCACTTCTACAAGTTGTGCATCTATGCACATATTTACCAGGAGCTTCTTCGGTAAATTTGGAACACTCCATACATAGTGATATCGTATTCGAGCAGAAGCGAAAATGAGAGCATCCGATGTCTGTAGATGTCTTTTCTCCAGCTGTCTTAGCGGTCAGATATTATGTAAGACTGTGTAAGCGAAAGTCATTGAGTGCGTGCGACTATCTCGAAGCGATCAGACTGCGTTTCTGCTTTCCCACGAGGTGCAATTTTTCGTTTTACGATGATTGTGCGCCGGCGCTTTGTGACTTTCCACTGAAGTGACAGACTTTCTACGGCACTTCTATTCTAGCCGACCTGTTATTCCCCTAAACGTGATGTAATTGCATTGTTACGTTTGGTAATTAAATTTTTGAAACGCGACGCGTTAATGCATACTGGCAGATAATCTATCGCTCGTTTATCATCTTGCGCACGAAGCGATATGATGGGGGATCTAAACGATCTTTGTCACTAATCTCGATAGTTATCGGTTCGCGGAATTCTTTATACGAAACGTTAATGGCACAGTTCGCATGACATTAATGGCATGATTCGCGAAAGCTCCAAGCGATTATGTTGGGATATTTATATTTTAGAAGCACGGTTGTGAAAAACGCGGGATGAACATCGATAATGCCGCGTTGATATAACAAGAATTATAAAATTTAATAACAGTCCACTTTGTACTTAGGCGTGACGGGACAGCCCGGAGTGGATTATCCAGCCCTCACGTCGATTCCAACCACTTCATTCAGCTGTCGCGGTCTGAGAGGGGGATATTACGCGGATTTAGAGACAAATTGCCAAGTAGGTGACATCGATATTACGTACGACACGACGGCTCGATTCGAGCAAAAGTTGGACCAAACACGGATTGATGCTCAATCCGGCGATTGTTAAATAGTTACGGATTATAGAAATTCGAACATTTTTAGAATGTCTATAAAAAATATGAATATACATGCCGAATAAAAAAGTTTAGAAAATAAGAGAAAATGAAGAACGAAATGAATGATCTTTTTGAAAATATTTTTTCATTTTACCTTGAATTTTTATATAATTTATGTGCACAAAATTACCTTTGAAAAAATAATCATATTCATAATAACGGTATTTGTATCGTTATACCAGTAATATTTCTGCAGAGACTTTCCGTTAATGAAGCATTTGTCATCGAAGTTGAATATATTTTCAGGTATTCCACATCTGCGACAATGGACGTAAGATCTCGTTTCTGTGTCCCAACGGCACGATCTTCCAACAATCGCAACTTATATGCGACTGGTGGTTCAAAGTGGACTGCAGCAAGTCCACAGAGTTGTACGAGCAGAGTGTCGAGCAACTGGCCGAGGAAGAGAAGAAACGTGCGGAAGCGAGAAAGATGAAATCCGAGTTTCATCGCGAAGCGGAGGAACAAAATAATGCGGATTATTACGATAACGTCGACTACGATGGCAGACAAAATGGTAGAATGAATCCGTACGGATCCACCGACAAGCAGAATCAGATTTCGGAGACAAGACAGAATGAACCAAAGTCTAATCAACACTTCGGACCGAACAACGTTTTCGAGAATACCCGTAGTTCTGGTCGATTCCAAGAGAACAATGCGAACGCATTACGAACTAACGAGAAAACGAGTCAGATGCCCGATAATTACGACCAGCCGTCGAAACAGCGACAATATCATGATAGCGGATCGAATTATCAGGCGGTCAATAGACAGAGAAATCAATTGGATACTCAGAATAGCAAATTCAATTACGAGCACAACAATAAGTTCCAGGATAGTCGGCAGAATTATCAGTCAAATCAGAATACGCCGCGCAGCAACGACAAGCCAGCGTTCAATCCGAAATCGCGAACTTCGACGCGAAACAATCTGTTCGGTTCCAACCAATCACAAAAAGCTACACCGACGTACATGGAGACGACAACCTTCAGAACTACAACTGCGGCGCCTCCGAAGGAATACCAGCAGTTTGCGGAAAGCGCCGCATTTGTGTCCAACCGGGGACATCGCTTCAACTCGGGCAAATCCGAGAACACTCGACAGTATTATTACCATTCATACGATTACCGAGATCATACCACTACTGCTAGCTACAGCGATCACGAGACGACCACCTTAACGCCACAGAGGAACAGAGAGAGTGAGACGGTATCCTTCACACCCAAGACGGGTGCTCCGCCATACCCCGGTCCCACATACACTCCTATCTATAAGCCTAGGACAACGACGTTGCCACCTTATGAAACAACATTACAGTACACGCCGACCACCGAAACGTCGCACTATAGCACTCCTTACTATAGGCAAGATGATGTTCCAGAAACTACTTACACTAATGCTGACACCACGACGGTGACATCGTTTCCCTCCGCAGAGGAATTCCCAACTATGTCTAGCTCGCGAACTTCTCCTGCTGTAGGAAGAATACCACCAGCCTCCGGGAATTATCAAAATCAACAGTATATTGATAACAGGGTAACTGAACAGAGAGACACTGATACTTCTTTCGCGACTACGCGTCCATACGTGAATACAGAAAGCTATCGGCACAACTCTGCTAACGTCACTTCAATCGTCAGTCAAGATGCATTTCCCACGACCAATGTGCCATGTTACGATGAGTGTCATGGGCAAACCTACCGCGCCAATTATCAAAACGAGAATAGTATCACGAATATCGAAAACAAAGGTACGACGGGAGATCCTTGGCGTGCGACTTTGCAAAGCTTCCATCAGAATTCAATCAGCTCGACCGAGAAGCCGTGGAGAAGCACCAATGGTTATCAGCAGAGCGGATCTACTAGTAAGACTTTAAGTCCTTATGACACCAGTTTTACCTACAAACAAGGGAAAGTGTTGTCCACTTTAGGCCCATACGTACCTTTCACTAAAAACTACGTTTACTCTACGATGACTACTACACCGACGCCGAAACCACCGACCACTATGCCGACATACAGTTCCACTCTGACAAATTATCGCATCACGGCCAGCAATCTGATACCCAAGGTGAAATCGTCGCCTCCGGCAACGAGCAAGCCCAAAGACAGAGCGACTTATTTACCTGAGGTTGGCAGCAAACCACCACCGACTTTAGAAGATAGACCTTACGCTGAACGGGAACACGCGCTCAGCATGTTGCACTCTCTTCAAGGTTTAGAAAATAATGGGGAAAATCTAAGTGAAATCGCGAAGGATGGAAATAGTCGAAATGGACCCTCTGCTCCCGGTCCATCCACTTTGCATTCGTTAGCTCTATACTTTGCCACAGCTGGCGACAATCTCGACTCCAATGAGACTATCGAATCTACCGCAAGTGCCGAGGAAGCCGAGAGTAGAGAAGGCAATTACTCGCATAATGTGTCTGTCGAATTACCGACCAGCATTCTCACACAACACACCATCTCGTCGTACGTTGAGTTGTTCAATCTAAATAATGCGCTCGAAGGAAACGCCACAATGACTGAATTTACGTCGGAAGCCGAGGATCTTGATGGCGAGATAAATGACGATCTAGAGATCGAACAGAGCGAGGGTCCAGTGAACGGCGCGAAGAGATCGAATAACACGAAGCTGCGCGAACTGGCTCAGGTCTTTACTCATGCTCTATCGGCATATCTACAGGATCCGGAAACCTTTAAGAAGGTGCTCACAGAGATCAGGCCCACGCAACCCCCGACGACGACCACCGATGATGATCAGTTTGAAATGACGACAATGTATTCAACTACTGCGGAAGAGTATGCATCAGTGACTAAGGAGAAGGATGAAGTCCTGGATTTTTCGGACGATACCGACGTTACCAGAAGGCGTAAACCAACCACCATATTCCCCACTACCTTACAACCACCTATCACCACCGATAGATCGTATTCGACTTACTACACGAC
>NW_011627066.1:639760-709905 GCF_000204515.1 Acromyrmex echinatior | reverse complement strand
CCACCGATAGATCGTATTCGACTTGCTGCACGACGCCGTATGATGAATATACAACTTTAGAGAGCCAGACGCGAAGGCCAATTTACTATCCAAGTTCGACGTTGTTACCGCCCAGTGCTTCATCACACGATTCGAGAGATTATGTCGAATCATCAACACAGGGTGGTAATACGTTTGCCTTCGAAGTGAATCGCGTTTTTACTACTACTATGAATGATATTCAAAATTACGATAGCGATACGAGGGATACGACAGATTTGTCATCGGTCTACGACAATTATTTCCCATTGGACGAGTACGAAAATAGAAATAAGATCGGTGGCTTTCAAAATAACACGGCAAGGACCTTCCAACCTTATGGTAAAAATGTCAAACCGATTGGCGCTACACCTATAAGCAATTACGTGGCGTCGTCGACGATGGCATCTTTTGTGAATTCTGGGAAAGGAACGACTTCATCTAGCAGGGGTAGAGGCTCGGCCGGTGATAAACCCATTCAAAATCTCACACCGCCTCCTTATCATCACCATTTCGGTAATGTGAAGAGTTTCACCGCGTCAAATAGCATTCTGCCGAATCAGGTGGTGCGCTCAACGACGCCTCTATCGAGAAGCAAACCCTCCTATCAGACCGTCAGCACCACCGTTCAACCATTCAGGATACGTTACTACGAATCAACGACAGCGCCGTCCGAATCTCTTGCCACAGCTCGCAGTTCGTACGCGAAGTTCAGAAACAATTACAAGTTGGAAAGTAATCACAGAGAAGGTACTCGCAAGCCTTTAGCGACAACGACGGCAACGACAATTCGGAACAACATGGAGACACTAGATCCCATTACTGCGACCATCAACGACGCTACTCCATATACTGCTACTGTTATTCGCGCTACTAATAATCCGACGGATGCCTCGACCACGAGACATTCCAACCTACTGAATGATGATCATTGGACTTCTTCGCCTATGGTCACTCAGCTCTGGGAAACAACGGTGTTCGTAGATCCTCAACATATTAATCACGGTCTACAATCGAACGTTGGCACTACTCAGTTGCCTGACACAACTGATAATGCTATTAGTGAAGAATCAGAATCCACTGCGAGTACTGCAAGATCGTCGAAATTGTCCTCTGTAGATCCCGACGTAACAACGGAATCACGAACAACCAGCACACCGAGTCCTTGGCAATGGGCGACGAGCGACAACGATCCACCCGTAACGTTTACTCTGTTACCGACAACCTTTACCGCAGAAAACACGGCGACGCCAACTCCAATTATCACGACGCGATCGAGCATAACGACCACGATTACTTCCTCGGTGACATCAACCAATGCCGTCTCCCGGGACAATTTGGCATCCACTTTGCTGCCACTTGCGCACGGCAATGCGTTGAATGCCACCGAAAGCGAAGTGATCAAGGCGCACGAGATGTTCGGTAACTTGAACGAGACGAGCTCGAACACACTGATGCGAGTGATGAAACAGGCTGATAACAATGCAACGGTAAGACAATTAGTTTTATTGCTGATAAGCCATTGCAATGGTCCCAGAAATAAGACGATGGAACAGGAAAAGGAACAATTGTTGGATGCACTTCTGAGAATGCCCGTTAATGAATTCAGTTCGGAAGAATCGCGAGAAATCATCGCTGGCATCAACAGACTTAATTTTTCGATTCGTACGTATTACACTATTTAATAATTATAATATCTATTTATAGAATGTTTTATGAAAATATTTTATCTTCGAATATCGCATTAAAAGAATGCTTTATTTGAATAAATAGCTAATAAATAAGAATAACGAATATATTTATTATCGTCGACAATTAATTTTAATTGTGTAACAATTGTAAACAAATATTGTGTAATAATTGTAAACAAATATTATACACAAATATAATATTTATAACATACATATCTATATTGAATGTAGGCTAATATATTTAGCGAATGTGTGCAAGCGAATGTTGGCATATATCATTTAGCTATATCGTTTGGAGGAGCTTTAATAAAATTAATCTTATTATTAATCGCTTTAACGCAGAAAAGACATAAAAATACAATCTTCTAAAAAGATAAAAAAAGGCAAAGTTTCTTGTTTGTGATACGATTTAAAAAATAGTGTGTGAATTAAAAAAGCAAGATCAACAGCAAATTTTTTAAGCTATTGGTCTTGCTTTCTTAATTCACATATTATTTTTTTAAATGCTTTGCTTAAAATACATGATTTTATTACAAAAGACATTATTTATTTTTCCAGTAAAATTCTGTTTCTTTAATATGATATTTCTTATTTTTAATATTGCTTATTTTAAAAATACAACATTGCCCATTTTACACAAAAAATGGTATATGTTTCTTTAGCTAATAGTTTATTAGAGACACAAAACAGATTAATTTTTTATTTATTGCTTTACAGCTAAACCACGATCGGTTGTTTTATTGAATTCCACGACGATAAGGACTCCTCGAGCATCGTCTACGAGACCCACGCCATCTTCACCATCTGTCACAACATTCCGCAGTAGGACGGGACGAAAATTCCGTACGACCACTGAGAGTGCCAAAGCTTTTGCTAGAAGATCAGATGACGCTGTCTTGGAGACGAATAATTCTTTGTCGGAGGCTACCGCTTCTGACAGCCGAGCTCTCGAACTTCTCAGGTCGCTTTACACGGTAGCCGCTAAATGGGGCTGAGAAGCCGCACAATCGACGACCGATCGGAACTACGCGCGCGTCGGAAGACTCGCGAGATGAAGATCTCGCTGGAGTATCAGAAGACGTCCACCTGTCAATACATCGGAGTAGATCGTTGCTGTCATCCATCATTGTGTCACTCCGTCTAGCCTAAATTCGAGGATTCAAGCTCCGAACGGTGAATCGGTTTTGATCTTGGCCCATGAATCGATGTCCATGAATAAACAGAATAAACCTGCTCTGCGTTTCTTCAGGAGAGATACGGAACTTCTTATCAAATATTCTCATTAGAAGTCAACAACATTAAATTATTATTAATTCTAGAATTCCTATTGAATTTGGCTGCTATATTAATACATTTGCATGCAATAATCGGAAAATTAGATTTCGAGTCGAAGATTGGCTTCTTCGAACTTAGATCGATAACGCTGCTGCAAAGTTTGATTTAACTTAGGGCCGAGATTGACACCTGCGCTTGCGGATATTAAACAGATTGTGTAACGATCGATTTCGGACATGTAAATCTGAGCTGCGGCTGCTTGATATCCGCGACCGAGCATAACTCGTATCGGTTAATATGCGGAGTCCCGATCGATCATCGATCGATAAGATCGCAATATAATAATTAACCGGCTGTAGTCCGACGTTAAGATTATGTATTGCTCGCCGTCCTTTTTATTAAGAATAAAACATCGATCGCCTCGTAACATCGGCAACTATTACTTGAAGAAAAAAAAAACGCCTGCCATACTTCGTCCCTCCTGTTCATTGACTTGCGTGAACGCTACACTCAACTTAACTCTCTCCTATCTATAATCAAAGAAGTTCGCACATATTAACAAGGTAATTTTATATGCGTTTCACTTGTGTTTATCATGCAATGATATAATAACAAAGTTTCTCTAAATGCTTCTTCTTTATGTAATTTTATGAATTATTAACTGACTATAATCGTGTTACATAGCATAATCTTGTGCTATGCTAGATGCTGTCCATATGTAGTATCTGTGTTTAGAAAAATTCATTTTATTATTGGAAAATAATTTGATAAACAATTTTTAATGTTTTGATTTTGAAATCTTCTGAATGTAGTTAGAATATAGATACGACTACGTATTTGAAATGAGAAGCGAATTTTAATTATTGATATATAGAATATGAGGGATCTTCTTTATTACATTAATTTTTTGTATTCCTATAATAGTATATGTACTTGTGTAAAACAATGATTGTCTTGCATGCCGATGTAAAAAGGGGGTAAACATTTTGATACGTTCGCGCTCATCTTGTGTTGCCAGGTACATCGTTAAATTGCAACTCGTTTTCGTTAAATTGCATGCGAAATTGACAGAATGTGATGGCACATGGTGAATTGCACCGTGTATACTTATGGTTATCCATTCTGGTTGGACTCTACGTGACACAATTTTAATCCTTTCTTTACGTATCTTCCCCCAACGAGATCACTATTATCCTTTTTTGAAATAATTTCCGAGCGATATTAATTTTTACCGGCAGCATTTAATTAATACTCGGCGGAAACGTACGTATTTCCGTTCCAGCCGAAAACTATTCAGTATTAAAAAAAGACTCCCTAGAAGGGATCCGCTCAGCTTTCCGGCGGATCATGCGAAATTATTTATTTGTTTTCGCTATGTTGCGATTCCTACGTACCTACGGCTAACAGTAAGTTACTTATATCTTGAAATTACGGTGTTGGTAACATTCTCTTTCATTTGGGCAGTTTCGAGGTCGGCGATGCGCTTCCGTTGCGATCCCGAAACGTCCAAATGGGGTTTCTAGGTCATTATTTAAGTACGCGAGTTAGCGTGTAGTTGTGTATCTACTTTATGTAATATATCTTTGTACAGTATGTGAATAAATATATACAGGGTTTTGTTTAGCTACGTTCTTCCTGTTACGTATACGTTCCTTATAATACTTTGATGGATGCTTCAATTTTTTAATAATACTTTTCATGCTAAAATACTATTCGGACGCATATTTAGTATTTTATTACCAGTGTTGTTTAAAAAAAGACACATATGTTGCATTTGTTGCATTTATGTATTCTAAATTATTAAATATTAAATAACTTACGTTTGTATCTTAGTTTAATGATACTTGGAAAAAATGTAGATATATATTATAAGATTTAATTTTGAGATTACAATATGATTGAATATTTTAATGTTACATAGATAATGTATCATAGATTATTTGTACAAAATAATATCATATTATTAAATTAATAACAGGTATAATTAGTAAATTTATAATATTTTCTATTTTTAAGAATTTCAATAATTTTACTGGATAATTCGTCATGTATATGAATATTTACTTTTGCTGAAAAAGGAATGTTTCATCGTTATTATCATCGAAAGTAGGACGCGAACTATTAATTTTTAAAGAAATCATTTACGCTTGATATATATATAGATTGCTACAAATTTTTGCGACAACATGTCAATAACTTACGCAGAGTAATGAGCATCATTAATGTTTTGGAGGGGGGGGGTCCCTCCGAAAAACGAACATGGGTAAATGGCTACGGTCGTCAATGATTGCACAAACACCTAGAAAATAGAAGGGTTTCCCTTTTTGTCTCCCTTGTTCCGAATATACTTCAATATCCGGCGATCCGTACGCATACACATAGATTATTTCTACAAAATAATATCATATTATTAAATTAATAACAGGTATAATTAGTAAATTTACAATATTTTCTATTTTTAGCATTTTTACGTTTTCGTGAATGTACATATTCTGGAATCCCCCTCCCCCCCCCTCCTCGCAGTTCGCGAGTATACGAATGCCACGATTTAAAAATAAAATTAATGCGCATTTTGTAATCGACAGATACAGTAATACATACAGGACTTAACGGTGTCATAAAAGAATAGCGACGAGATTTCGCATCATAAAACGCCCGAGAGAATACGCATACAATTTCAATTGACCTAATGAAGAAACATGAGAGAAGATCGCTCTCATCAGGTCGGAGCCATTGCACAAATGGTTGATTAATATTTCTAAGGACGCTTATCGTAGCCAGATCGTAAGCGTCATAATCAGAATGCTGGATCTTCTATTTACATGGAACATTACAAAACTATTCTACAAGGACGACACTTTTTCGCGTCGTGTTTGATCGCTCGATCGTCCCATTTGCTATTGCCAGAAGCGCAAAACTTTTAGGAAAAAATATAATGGAAGTGTAGATAACTGAATAAAAATATTTCTGGAAATATTTTCTTCGCATGACTGAACGTTAAACTTTATTTTTCCTGGTTTATTTTCGCAGCGTAGCTACGAAGTTTTTTTAGTAATCTACAAATGATATATCGACAGCAAATATTTTTTTCCAAAATATTTGCAATTTTAGTTTTTAAATTAAAATGCAAACGTAAATCAATATGAAGGAACTATATCTAAGTTGGCCAACTTTTCAGGCATGGAATCTTTCGGATTCAGATACCCCGTGGCGCAACACTTTTACCTTCGCTACAATGCGAATGGACATCCGCCTTCAGCAAGACCGAGATCGATTCGCCGCCTCGACGCAACATATTCAAATTAATGTCCGGAGATCGGTATCCGAATAAAGAGTTACAAGAGGCAGGAAGAAGATCGTTACTCCTTCATCTTGCTTTTTCCGCAAATGTAAATGAACCTATCTGATAATTATACTTAAACAGACATCATATTCACTCACGTAAGTGTTTAACACGATGTAAAGCTGTACAGCTTTGGATATCGTAGATACTATTTACTTTATTATTTATCTCACATTTATTGTGTTTTGTTTTACTTTTCCAAAAATCTTTTTTTTTTTCATTTTTTTTAAAGATAATACATTATGATATGTTACATTACCAAGAGATTTATTTACTTAACTACAGCTTGTCTCAAGATTATCTTTAAAAATCTTAGTTAGGGCTAGACAGTTGCAAATGCACTTAAAATAATGCTGCAAGGGACGTGCGTTTAGATATTATCGCGCAAGATCCAAGTATTAAGTAATATTACTCATTATCAGTATAGTAATTTAACATACTGGACGATAATATCGCAAATCTCAACGTCTAACTGCAGTAAATCGTAAGTTGATTCTCTGTGACACTGCGAGAAAAAACTCCATATAAAATGAATAAAACTGGATCGATATATAATCTCTGAGTTTGTCATGCGACAGATTTGGAAATCCATCTGGGTAGAGAAGGCCAAGATTATTTATTTCTCTTGGAATAATATTGACTCGTGTCTACATTATACGCTGACTTAGTCCTTTTCTGAACAAAGTTAAAACTTGCGTAAACATTTCGCTGAGTGACAAATATGCAATATGCTTTTGTTAAACTTAAATATTGTTTAATTTTTTTTTTCATAGAAATTACTATTAATTTTTAGAAATATCATTTTATTATTTGATATTTTTTTTTTTGAGACCTAAATTTTTCGATGGAATTCTTTTGTATTCTTGTTTAGCATTGTTATGCGTTAATTGGTATCAAAACCAGAAAGCTATTGAAAGAGAAAATATTTAAAAAATCCTACATTGTTTATAAAAATGTAAATCATACGTTTTGGATATCGGACAAAGATGATATAAAAAAGTTTATCCATTCCTCAAAGCTGTTCTTTAAGCCTCTTTGCTGACAAAGATTTAAATAAATCTCGGCAGTTTTTTTTTTTCGACATTTGAACGAGTTATAGATGATTTCCATTGTACAGCTCGGGACATCTAGAATCGAGGCCGGTCCGATTCCGAACGTGGATCCCCTGTCTGTACAATTATCTTCGCGCTCTACTGGTGAGGCGGTAAAAGGTCGCGGTTGATGCAATCGGCCACGATATACTCTGCAGAGTACGTAGTTAGATTACGGCGTGTTGGCCAATTGCCAGAGCTCAATTAAGGCTTTTTAGTTTTACGAGCGCTTATCGCCCCCTCATAACGTCAAGTAGCGTGTGGATTATTGTTTAAATATGGACCGTTGACTCGATCGCGCGCGCACGTGCATTAAATGCTCTATCAATGTACTCATGTAAACGCACATATTTACATGACTAAACGTATGAGAAACGTCGACAATTACGATGATTTACCGTACGTTCCACAGAGAATAAGGAAAAGATACTAACAAGGTTTACCTCAGGGAAACATCAGACATCGATTTTTTTCAAATTATTTACAGTTGTTTCTTATGTCATACAATGAAGAAATCTGTCATTAATTTTAGCTTAAACTGAGTTTTGCAAAAAATTATAAAAACATTTTTTTTTATTTGTGTACAAGTACCTGATTTTATACATATTTAAAACAATATTTCTTAAGAATAAATCTACACTTTTTTTGAAGCTCGATATATGGAACGCTAAAATAATAGTTAAGTCAATAATAGTTAAGAAATAGTTCTATTTACAAAAAACTTTAAACACCTTTAAATTTGTGTAAAACCGGATATTTACATAAAATAAAATTTTTTTAATTGAAAGATTCAATTTGAGCAAATTAGTGATTATTAAATTTTTTCATATTTTGACATAAGAAATAATTGTAAAACTTGAGAAAATCGGCAATTAATATTCCCTAATGTTTACTTTGTGAGCAGTAAGAAATCTTCCTATGGAGAAAATGAACGCAAAATATTTGAACTGTTTTATTTTTTTAATTTAAATCATTTCGTTTGTTTTTCAAAGATCTCTCAAATTGGATCATTATGCCGCAAACAATACCTACATGCATATATTGCCTTAAAGATACTAAAGCTCAACTAATTTTTCATTTAACATTCTCGTGCTCAACGCATTTATCGCATATTAAGTGAACCAAAAGGTTAGGGCTTGCTAACCGGCTATTATAGTTAAGGATAAAATAATTTTTAGATAGAAAGATTATGATTTACATTCCTAGCGAAGGAATTATCGGTTTTAACCGGTATTTTACTACGTATTTATTTTTAAAGTTGAAGAATTGCTATGACAAGTAACATTAATCACATTAACATTTATATCGAGAACATCAATGCATATTTATTTTCTTCTCAGAAAAATATTTAACCGAGGAAACTATCTGGTATATTATTGCCATTACTTGCCATTACATTATTATTTAGATGATATACGGTAATATACTTTATAATACAGGATTACCAAATTACGGATTAATTCAATTCTGTGTATTTACGTAATTGAACCAAGAAACGGAATATTAATAATGATAATCCGACAGCTAAATCATACGTCTAAATGATATACTTTGCAATAGACCACGTGCCATTTCTCCGGCGAATGAATTACCGACCAAACGCTTTCACCGCGCCAGTACTTGTTGCATACCGATTCGGATCGCTGCTTCTTTTTAGCACTGATGACACGGTGTGTTACCGAATCTCGAGCAATCTCATTGCAGAGAAAAAAAAAAGAGATGCTAGAGGTCACGCGCGGATGAGGTAACAGCGCAAGGCAGCAATTAACCCCCATGATCATAGAATTGCTCTTTCTCGACCACTTTCGTTCAATACGGATACCAGACGATTCGTTTACTTTGCGTATCGAGAGGCGAAATAAGCCTGGTCCGCGCGTTAGCGCATTCCTTTTTGATTATACCTCGTGAATCTGAACGAGGTATATTTCACATACACACGAAGGTTCACGCCGCAGAGTTTAGTGCCGAATACGCCTATCTTATTCTCGGTCCATGGTAATCCAAGGCTGGGCATTCACGTCTTCTAACACATGAGAAACGTTTCGAGTGCTCGGTTTGCTCAATATATAAGCTAAATAGAGAAAGTTAGAGTAATAATAACATCGCTATATAACGAGTGAAGTTTTATTTATAATTGCAAAAATACAAAATAATTAGAAACGCATGGATTCTTACGGGCACGATCTTTTGTTTATAAAATCAATAATTGACTGCAACTAATTGTACCAATGATGTTTTCAATTTAATAGAAGATAAACATCTAAAGTAAGTTTGACAGAAAGATAAATGCCATCGAGAGCGTTTTTCTCGCCTTAATAACCACATTAAAAATCCCGCTATCTGTACGCATCGGGAAATAAATTAAGTCGCAGCTGGCTCCATTTCAGTAATGAAATTAGAGGCTTCCGACAGATCTGCGCGCACGGCAGAATAAACATCATCTGACATCCCTTTCTCTTGAACGTGATTAAAAAAAGAGGAACCTTCCATTCGCATCCTCCGACATTATCCTGGTCGCGTCATAATTTATGTGAACAACGGCGCTCGGCGATCCTGGCGTTGCCCCCATCGATCATCCTGATGTCTGCTGAAGACGTTAGGAGAGGAGGTGGCATCTCGAGGCTGCAGCGTCGAGGTTGCATCCGGCTCGACAAACGAGCCGCATCGCGCGCACACCTCCTCTGGAGGCTTATTACAGCTGGTGAACCATCGCGCGCGCGACTTTCTCCCCAATTCCTCTGCATTCCATCGTAGATCGCGCTCGTTAGCTACGGTCTCGTCGTCCCGCGCGGATACACCTCTGCTGAATCCTCCGTTTTACCACCGAGGCGAAGTAAAGTACCTTGGGTTCCGCGACCGCACATCGGGCGCGTACCACTTTAATGGAAAGTATGTCAACCGCTCGCGCTCGCGAGAGGAGAGGATGAGTCCGTGATCAGATTATCCGATAATAATATTCGTCTTGTTGATGGCAGCGTCCAGGCGAGAGCAATCATGCGTGTCACGTCTAGGCACGAGCCGTCATCAAGCGTGTCGGAGGATGACGGCGAGAATGCTCGATCGAAGATTCTCTGATTAGCGTGTAATTATTTATCCTCGCGCGGTAGCTCGAAGATGTAGATAACAGCTTCGTGATGAATTTGTAACACTTACTAAATACGTATTTTTTATTTAACAAATTGAATTTACGCGAAAAATGCAAATAGAATACCAACGTTTCATTCTTTTTCTATTTTAGACTTCAAAGAAATTCGAGATACTAAAGTATTTAATTTATAATATTGTATATGATAAGGCTTGTTTTTTATTAATAAATATTTAAAATTTAATTTTAGTTGGAACGGTAGATTGAAGTATTTTTTAAGAAATCTTCAGAGGCAAAAAGATTTTAGACTTTAATAAAAATTTGAGATTTGAATGTTAAAGTATTTAATCTATATTACATGATAAGTCTTGTATTTAATTTTAATTATATATATATATATATATATATATATCTAAAATTTATTTTAAATTATTTAAAATTTTATTTTGATTGAAACTACAGATTGCAAATATTCCTTAGGAAATCTAGTGAGACAATGCACTTTCTAACTCTTGCTCTTTAAGGTACATCTAAGAATCAGATTTACGGAATGATAACTGTAATACCACATTCAACGAACCCATAGCACACGCAATCATGATTTAAGATCATCGATTAACTTTATGGTGACGTTATACACAACGCGACGTTCACAATTTACGTTGCTACTGTATCATTTGTTCCGGAATACGTTTGTGGAGGCGGTACGTCTATTAATCAAGCTTAGCGATTATTCATTACTGTATCTAGAAGAAGTGACGTGAACTTCTAGAGATGCATTCTTGTCATAGCACATATCAAGAAATCGTAACTGACCGTACCGTGATACATAAAGTCGCGTATGATTATATATAGTAATGAGAAATAATCGGCTAACGTCTGAAGTAAAGTTATATCATCGTTGTGTGCAATCATGACTTGGAATTTCTCTCATTAAATCACATTTCTGTATTATGGATTCCGAATGTCGTATTTGCAGCGCTATGGTAATCGATAATTCTCGTTGTCGTAACTCGGGGAAAAGTGAAATCATATATGTTTGCACTGTACGAAGAGAAGCGATATTACACAGGTGCATTATTACTGTATCTGCGAGCATGCCGTTATACGATTGATCACTGCTGAATCTTCGTGTTGTTGTAGGTATATATTCATTCGTAAGACAAGTTTACTATTAAGAACGATTCGTGCGACACAGGAATTTATTTATATGCCACCAGGATCGAGGTCTTTTACGTCTTTTACGTTCCTTTTGTTTCCTAATGATTAGTGATACGATTCGTGGTTATACAATCAGGAGACTTACGCAATATTTTATGTCTGTTGGAAATGAAAAGTTTTCGTTCCTGAAGAAATTGATCGAGATTGCTTTGCAATTTTTTTTTTGTTCCATCTTTGTTCTATTTACAAATGCTTACAATGTATGACGTCTAGTAATCGATATCCAATTATCCGTGAGAATTGAGTTTATAATTGATAAGATTTGTAGAAGGGATATAAGTATACTTATATCCCTTCTTATATCTTAAATTATGTTTTATATCTTATATAATATTTATTTTAAATATCTAATATATTTTGTTTAAGAACATCTCGCAATATTAAAAATGGATTTTAATAATAAAAATAATTACAAAATAACTTTAAAATTTGCAGTCATAAAATAAGGAATTATTCAAAAAAGATTGTAAAGATATACAAATCAATTATTGATTTTTAAAAATTTATTTGCTCGCAAAAAATCTATATTGTCCTTTTAGAGAAGATAAAATTCCAAATTTATTAAATTTAATAAATTTAAATAAATATCTAAAATTAATAAATTTTTTGAAGCCAAAATATAAGCCTATATATTGGCACCTCTTTTATTCAGAACGATGGTTTTGGATGTGCACGATCGGTTTTTAAAAATTAAACACTCCTCAATCACAAATATTCAAAGATATTAATGAAAGTAGTTTTTCTAGCCACAACAAAACCCGCAGGACTAATCGATACAAACGCTCCCTCTTATTCTTAATAATAGTGATTTATCGACAAGTAATTTGCGACGATAGTTCTCCCTCGATTAATACTTTAGAACCTTGCATTTCATTGGTTGTAATTATACAGTAATTTATAAACACATCAGTAGATTTAGAAAATGCAGAAACAACGAAAAGGTTCTTATTCATACATTCATTTATTTATCTTCAACAAGTCACGTAATGTTTAACGAGACATTCTTAAAATACGTATTCCACAACTGATCAACTTATCTCCTCATTTTATAATAACGAAGCAAATCCGATTTCACGCTATCTCATTTTAATCATACTCTATTGGAAAGCGTAATTTTTAATCGAATAATACTGAACATACATCATTGCTGAGTTCGCTCTGATTGCGTTTCTCTAAGCAATCTAGTGATAACCGTTAATTCGCAGCTCTAATGTTTCAAACACCGAAAGCTCATTGCGCGATATGATGCAATCTGTTCATTTACTGTCTCGATGAGTACACGCTGAGCGCAAATTTGATGAAAACGAACCACGGATCGATAGTCGCATTTAACTATCAGCGGTACGATTTGTTCGCGCGCCGCTGAATTTTTCGCGTTTGATCGCGTATGAATGGTCTGTGTAATAGATCAGATAATAAGCAATTGTGCAAGCACGGTACGATAGTCATTAAAAGACCATTAGCCCGCACTCCTCATACGTGCCGATGAGATATCTTCCATGTTCGAGTATCATTGATGATCGATGTCGCCAGCATTTACATGTAGGGTACATTAAGAAAGTTCTGAGATTTTTTTTTTTTAATTTACTGCACAGCTCTTGACGCATCGCGGCTCCTTTAAAATTATTTTTAACGAGAACGTAGTCTTAAAGTTAATAGCTAGCGGCTAGTATGAAAAGTAATGGTTTTATTTCAAACATTCATCCTTTCCAAGTTGGATGAAATTTACTGCATTTCTCGAGATTCTTTACTTGGCAGGAAATAGGTCGTTAGTTTTTCTTTGAAGAATTGTTGTTTACCAGAGATAAAAAATTTCTTAAGAGAATAGATATCTTTTTTAAATTTAACGAAAATATTTTTAGACAAAATATAAGAATAAGATTATATTTTAATAGAAAGTAATATAAAAATTATTTTAATTTTTTAAATTATTGGCGAAAAGGCAAAATTAAAAGAATAAATATTTTCTTATTTTAAGTCTATAGAATTAAATTTTTGTTAGACTTGATCAGAATCCAATGATTTCAAGCAAATGTAAATTTGCTAAGAGGCTTTGATTTCAATGTTACTTAACTGTATAATTAAACATTCTATCGAGTATTTGCTGAGAAAAAAATCGACTACGCATTCGTCGACGTGTCTAATAAATTACTATTATTAAGAGTAAGAACGAGCGTTTGCATCGATTAGTCTTGCGCATTTCGTCACGACTGAGGAAGCATCTATCATTAACCTTTAAATATCCGTCTTAAGATTGCAAACTTCGAACAGTGGCCCAAGCGTGAATAAGTCTTTTAATAAAAGAATCAGTAGATGAGAAAAAAAAGGAGACTTTTAAAAAAGTATTAAGAGTATGATTAAGGACAGTTTACATATCCGTTTCTTCGTGTTGGTTCTACTTGAAGATTGGGAGACTGGCGCATTTAAAATCGCTGAATCTGTAATCTACGTTAAAATGTCCCGTTTTCTAGGTTGCATAAAACCAAGATCAATAATGGCCTGTCTTGATAAGAAGGACTACACGAGCGTTTCACAGAGAAACGGAAAGCGAACACTGCACAAGTGTGTGCTTTCGTTTCTTCCTTTGTTAAGTTCTGAGTTACGCGGACGTTGTCGCCGTCTGCGCCGCCGATATTGATTCTTGCAACATCATATTCACATTCCCTCATACGTTAGATGTTAACAGCCAAACAATATCCTTTCAGTCTCGCTGATTTTGCGACTATCTCGCGGGAGTCATCGACTCTCGCAAATTTTCTCGGTGTCCGTATGTTAAGTATCTGTCGGTGCTTTTTTTCCCTCTCTCGCCGCCAGCATGAACGATGACTTCTACAGCTCGAGAGTCTCACGTAAGACGTTAGTCACGCTCGCAAAGCTGATACATCGATCGAACGGTTCGTCCTAGTTTCGCAAAGATCGGATCATGTGACGGTGTTTCTATGTATGCACATCCGCCAGGGTTCTGCTTGCGCTTTCTTCTGTCATCGCTCTCATCTAATGTAATGGAGAAAGCGCTCTGTCGTAATATCACCGACTAATCGCATGGATGCCTCCTTTTAGGTTCCTGGTTTGGTAGGTGGCAGGCGCCCAGATTGCCCGGCATTTATTATCGCGAGCACAGCTCGTTACCGTGGAACCGCAAAGATTACGCCGAATGCTCCGCAATCAGTAAAGCCGCGTTGGAACAACAATGCTACAGTCGAGGAAGAGTCTCGGTTGGATGATATACAGGGTCATAGTTCGATCATGGCAATAAGTAATTTACATGAACAAGCAAGCTTAAGTCAAGTTTCAGCCAGATTCATCGCGAAATCCGTAGTTCGAGTTAGGTCATCGAAATGGAACGCTTTTTAAGAGAAGGCGAAAGTTATTTTTTTCCAGATGTTCCATTGAGTAAAAATACATTTTAAAAAATATTTGTTATTGTAATTTACAACATATTTATGTAATGTATCTTTAAATTTTCTTATGAGTAATTAGAATAAATAAGACGATATTTTATTAATCAAATAGATATATCGCGATTTATACTAAGAAAAATTTCTGGTTGAAAATGAATCGGAAGATTCTGATCACATCAGAATTCTCAACTAGAATTACAGTAGATTCAACTATAAAATTCTGATTTGTTCATTTTCAATCAAAATTTCAATTAACCAGATTTTTTCTAATGCTGGAAGATATTCTTTCTCTCGTCTAATTAACTATTGCTTATACTTTAACGAGCTCATAAATGTTAGTTTCTTATTTCTGCATTAAATTTCTTCGAGGTCGTGATCTCTTGGGAAACGCTATTAAAGTGTGAATCAAACTGATTCGGACCGCGCACGACGAGTGGCTGACCGACGCCGAAAGGCATAAGTTTGCTCAATCCGTTATTATTCATTCGACAAACGGAATCGTCTTCCGACTTCTCTTCACGAATCGACCAGTTCTTCATGCGGATCAAATCCATTGGCCGTTCAATCGTGATAAACGTCGTGTCACACGGTGCATAGTGCATCGTATTATTCGCGGAAGTCAAATTACGTGCCTCGACAATGCGTCTATTGCGAACAGCATGCCGGGATAGACCCTGACAATGACAGTTACTGACCCGGCGAACCGGTTGCGCGTCGTGCCTTGCATTGCGCGACGTTTCGAGTTGTACGCACCGATTGAAACCCGTTTGCCTTTCCGATTATGCTTCATTATAATGTTACCACCCGTCATTGTAAATGCATCCTGGCTAACGATACCTGCAAGATTGCTCTATTGTGATCGTACATGTCAATTTCAGTACTTATCCTTGGATTAATGCTGCAACTATTGTATTTGCACACCCTGTTAAATCTATACTGCCAAATTTAATCTAATTTAACTCAATATATTATATTATTATATTATACTAAAACAATAGATAAATTTGACATTATATAGTGTCAAATTTATACATTGTTTTAGTTAAATACTCAATATATTGAGTAGGAGCAGTGGCGACTTAAATTAGATGAAATTTGACTGTAGATTTAACAGTGTAGAAATGAAATTCTGTTAATAGCAAACGGTTGCTTTTTCTATAAAAATTAAGTATAATAATAACTATGTTTTTATAATCCTCAAAATTTCGTAAACAATCTGTAAAGCTATCATTATGCACGATGACTAGACAGCTTGTATGATATTTTGCAACGGTGGTATATTTTGCAGCGCTCATTTTTATTTATTGCATAAATCGTAAAGCTCGAAGGGAGGGAGTATCGATTCTTGTAGCGACGCCATAAGGCGAACGTTGTTCGGTCTGCGATTCGTAAAATTTACAAAGGCAAACATGTTGCCTTAACCGAGGATCCCGCAACACGCGCGGTCATTTGCAATTTACAATCTACAGAAATTGCACAAATCGCCTTGCGATATTGGCTACACCATCTGCTGCCCGCCGTTTTTCGTCCTATTTTCCGTGACAGCGAGTTTCATCGTCCGTATCGTATCATGGGGAGATGCAATAATGTAGTCGGTAGTTGAAGAGCTGACAAATTTCGTCATCGTTGCACCTTCGTCGTGCCCATCGAATGATACCCCTGCTAAGATATATGCGCGCGTCTCGAGCTAACAAATTGCAAAAAAAAAAAAAAAAAAACATTACGTTTCGAGTGTGTACATGGCCATCAGATATGCAACAGGTATCGATTGTCAAGAGTTGAAATTGTCATTAATGAGCATTTTACACGGAGCATACATTTTTCATCTTGAATTTAAAGACATTTGCGGCAATCTTGCGTTATAAATCTTTTTAATAAAAAAATAAGAAATTGACTTCCGTTTTATAATTTATATACGTTTATCTCTAAGCAAAGAGAATTCCATTTCAAATCATTATTTTCTACGAGATTCTGCTTTTCTCTGTGAAAATGTTTCATTTACCTTGTTCAGTTTCAGTTAATTAACTTATTTTATATTACAGAACGTTTTTACAAAGTAACAGATTATACTAACGTTGTAAAAACATCACGTAAATTGCGTGTAAAATTTCACTGTACCCTACATGATATAATCATCTTTGAATAGGATTTTCTTCGCTTGACTGATTCGTTAGTTATCCCCATTATGCATAGGTAAAGCTCAATTACGCACGCCAATTAACTACACATACGGTAATGCTGGCCGGGAGAGAAATAAAGGTAGAGACAGAAGTGTGTATGTCTATTTCTACTTTCCCGCAACAAATAGTCGACGTTGCGTGTCTATGGTGGAATCGGTACCAGCTGCAAAAGGTCAGGTTGCAAGTCAGATCTGTTAACAGGTAATCCGTCACTATCATCACTCCGATGGTCTACTTTTCGAGCAAGATGGTCCGCGTGCCATTCAAGGTTGCCTTGCGTAACGGCTCGGTAATTTCTAAGCTGCGCGCGGCGCCTTCCCATTAATTTCTACATTTTTCACACGATCATCGCCTTGCTGTTGCACCAAATATGTAAGTGCAAGCGAGACCGTTTTCGCGAATACATGTATTCCACAGGACCTTCGTGCCCCGCGCTGACGAAACGGAATTCGCGTAGACTCATCCATTATGTATTCATGAAAATGACTCATAATATATTACGTTATACATTTTCAATTTGCATCGCGCTTTTATTTTGTGCAGCCCTTTGATTATTTCTTAATACCCCAGAAAGAAAGAGATTCATCTTCGGCTTACACCGTCACGTTCCGTTATTCAAACCTCCTGATACTTTAACCTAATACCTGGAAAAATAGCGAATATTTTACGAAAAAAGAGTAGACGTGCAATAAGATATTTATTATACTATTAATAATTTGTAAAATTCTTGCCAGTAATAAAATATATAATAAATATTAAAAATTACATTTTTAATCATAATTAAAATTGAATCTCGGATAATCTTCCGTAAAATTTTCGTTCCAAATTCTTTTAAAACATTTTTTTAGAGTGGCGATAAAACAGCTCGTGTAATTTGTTGTTTTAATTGAGATAAAAATCTGTACGCATTTGTAATGCAGCTGTGACGCGAGAGACTTTTCGTATCTAGTTTTCGTTATCAAGTCATTTGCACAAAACAATACTATATACAATATGCAATGCGTTTACGATATTTAGCAACGCACACAAATTACGTTCCTAATTTGCATGCGTTGTTAATTAGCCATTGACCTTTGTTATCTTGCCCGAAGCTAGCCGTTTTCCAGACCAAAGTTTAATTGGCTTTGCGTATAACTCCTTTCATTACAAACTACAACAGCGGGCGTCTGATTATTCGCGCGATACTACTAACCGGCTGGAATTGCCTGTGTTACTCTGTTACTGCAGGTATATACCGATTCTAACGCATATCTCGCGATTTACGCGCGTCTATCTCTATCGGGGTATATTCTGATACCCCACGCGCTATGATTAAGTATCGTTTTTCCTCGTTTTTCTCTCTTTTAATGGAATGACGTCGCGTCGTTAGAACAATCTGACGAGAGTGATGTGAATAAACAGGATGAGGTATTTCGTACGACCCAGTTAGCTATGTCAGACAATTTAAGACGCGTGAACGAACCGCAGCAGGCCTCTCACAACTCGTTTATCTAATGTAACGTCACTGCCATGGGAATCCGCAAAATCATTTGCCCGTCGAATGATTTGCCTCGACTTGACTCGACTTAACTTGACTCATCTCACTGTCTCGCAGAAGACAACGCAGAAGAGACGGCGCGTTGCGAAATACACGCAACTATAAATCGCGAAACGATGATCGCACGTAGCCCGCGTACGTACGAATTTATGTAACCCCCGGCACGAACAATTTGAAATGACTAATTATAGTAATGAGAGGAAAGGGAAAGGCAATATGTAGTAACGCACGTGTGTGTTACCGTCTCGCGTGGATTTCAGTAACCCGCGGGACCTATAGTGAATAGAGACAACATAATTCTTGCAAAGGTGTTTCCTTTATTTCGCGCATAAAATATACATAATGGCATCCCACGTAGGAGTCTCTAACCATTGTTATAAAAAAATATATATATATATTTAATTATGTCATGCGTTGCATAATTATATATAACAATGATACACTTTTCGGGAAGAAATCGGACTCTCACTGCTTCGTTATTTTTGGACCGCGTGATAATTAATTAGGTACTATTTTATCGGAATGATAATTACGCTTCTTCCACTTTAAAGATATATAATTCTTAAAATCATAAAATTCTTGAAGACATTTTTGTAAGAAGTATATTTGTCGCAGTTTTACGTATTATAATTTACTTACAAAATATTTGTTATTACAATTCTATAAACATAAACTTGTAGTTTCAATTATACTAAAAAAATATGTCGCATAAATGTCGTTAAAAATTGCATCTTTACAATCATATTGTGTTTGATAAATATAATAATTAACTCTGTGTTAAAAGTGTTATTATATGACACTTCATAAGGCAAGGTTGTCTTAAAATATAAAATCTTGTACCTCGTTACGTTAATTTTCACGTAGTTTTGATTATATTTAATTAATAAATTCTTATTTCTAATCGTACAAACATCTAAGTACCGATGACATCCGCATGACGTCCGATTCATCTTTTTTGATAGATCATAAGTGGTATGGTTCATATTTTCATTAAATCTGAATAAATAAATATGTCGCGTTTTAATACTTACTTACAAGCTACATGTATTCCATCAACGTCTTCGATTGATTTTGATACAAACTAATCGATAAGATCAGATTGTAATAATAATAATAATTTTAGTAATTGTATTGCCAATTAATATCAATAATAACAATATTACTAATAGTAGCATTAATAATTATTTTTGCTGTATAGGAATTAGAAATATGAAATTGGATTAGAATTTAATGTTTATTTAATAACAAAAATAATGAAAGATATTTCATATTTCTAATTTAATTAATTAGTCAGATGTAATTGGACAATGATGAATACATCCAGCATACAGGTTTTAATATTATTCACTCATGATTTCATTACAAGATTTCCGTTAAATACTCCTCTTTGATGCGATTTCACATCAAAAATATTTATTGCTCAAATTAACTTATGATTTA
Organism: Acromyrmex echinatior; assembly: GCF_000204515.1. The sequence goes on along the minus strand of NW_011627066.1, from coordinate 689,623 downwards.
TTAAGTACGTTAATGTAATAATGATGGCAAATAGATCTGAAAAACTGAATTATATTGCAACCAAACATTTTTCATTTCATCAATTTTTTATACTACTTTTTATACGCTGCATTAATAACTATGTAGCAAAAAGACTAAAAGACAAAAACTTTTAATACCAGAATTTTTAGAATTTGGTAAAATAATATTTTTTTATATTTTACTAATAAAATATAAAAAAATGCATATGTGTTTTATATTATAACATATGAATATAAAATTGAAATATGGTTTAAATTAATTTTATATACTTTAATATAATTGTTAATATGAAAAAATATATATGTTTATTGTATAAATATATTTTACTACTAAAGCTAATCAGAATACATACAATAATATAAATAGCATCAATTATCTACGTGGAAATCCCAGAAAGGATGAGTAAACAGTTAAGCAGGATAATCAAATTCCTTATATGTAAAAGTATAAATGCAATACGAATAATCGATCACTTAGTTATTACAGATACGCAAGTATAGAGGCTCGTATTTACACGTCATCCGGCATTAACGATGAAAGTTGTCATTAGGTGCCGTAAGTTTAGCTTCATGTTTATCCAATCCGCGGTGGCAAGTACTCACGATCAGGCTTCGCTGGTCCTTGCGGTGGGAACGGCGAACCCGTCTCAGGTTTTCCAGGGATACCTCCTGACCCGGGAGGCCCACTTGGGAATGCTGGACCACTTGGTCTACCACTGGGATATCCATTTGGACCACTAGGTCCTTGCGAACGACCTGGTGCACCTGGGAAGCTTGGACCTTGTGTACCAGTGGGTCCTTGAGGTTGTCCTGGATATCCTGGAGATGGTCCACCTGGTGCTGGATATCCTGGAGATGGTCCACCTGGTGCTGGATATCCCGGACCACTAGGTCCTTGAGGCCTCGTCGATGGTCCAGTAGGTCCGGAAGGTCCTTGAGGTCTTCCAGGATATCCTGGTCCACCTGGCCCTTGAGGTCCTTGAGGACCCGATGGTCCTGATGGCGGACCTAAATATCCAGGACCTGGTCGTCCTGATGGACCTTGCGGTCCCGGACCGGATGGAGCTCCCGGTCCTCCTGGATAACCTGGACCACCAGGCCTTGATGGACCTTGAGGTCCCGATGGACCTTGAGGTCCCGATGGACCTTGAGGTCGTTCTGCTGGATAACCTGGACCGCCAGGACGTTGTGGACCTCCTGGATAACTTGGGCCACTAGGAGCGCCTGGACCGCCTGGAAAACTTGGACCACCAGGAGCGCTTGGACCTCCTGGATAACTGGGACCACTAGGAGCGCCTGGACCTCCTGGATAACTGGGGCCACTAGGAGCGCCTGGACCTCCTGGATAACTGGGGCCACTAGGAGCGCCTGGACCTCCTGGATAACTGGGGCCACTAGGAGCGCCTGGACCTCCTGGATAACTAGGACCACCAGGAGCGCTTGGACCTCCTGGATAACTGGGACCACTAGGAGCGCCTGGACCTCCTGGATAACTGGGGCCACTAGGAGCGCCTGGACCTCCTGGATAACTGGGACCACTAGGAGCGCCTGGACCTCCTGGATAACTGGGACCACTAGGAGCGCCTGGACCTCCTGGATAACTCGGACCACTAGGAGTTCCTGGACCTCCTGGATAGCTTGGACCACCAGGGCCACTAGGAACACCTGGACCTCCTGGATAAGTACTAGGTCTAGAAGGTCCTGCAGGTCCTTGACCTTGTGTTCCCATTATGGTGTAGTCATAAATATTTTCATTTAAATAGTAAAGGCTTGGCGCGGAGTTACAGTCGAATTGATTCCACCATACACAAACGAAAAATTGTTGATGAAAAATTGTTCCGTTTGGACAAAGGAAATCGTAGGTCTTATTGTTGGCACATATGTGAAAAACTTGGCACTGAGCTTCCACGTCGGCATAGTAACCAGGGAATTGTTGGGCATCGCAACGGAAACTGGTCTCCGGAATTTCACTGTATATAGGATAATCGCGACCAGGTTCGCCCGGAATAGCTGAATAATCACCTTCGTCGTATGTTCCCTCATCTTCATGTGTATATTCGCCAGGTCCGCCGGGACCTACTGGATGACCAGTTTCCGGGAATCCTGGTGCTTGCGGGCCTGGTCCACCTGGGAATCCTGGTCCTTGCGGGCCTGGTGCTTGCGGACCTGGTCCACCTGGTCTACCTGGGAATCCTCCTGGTCCTTGCGGGCCTGGTGCTTGCGGGCCTGGTCCACCTGGGAATCCTGGTCCTTGTAGGCCTGGTCCTTGCGGGCCTGGTCCACCTGGGAATCCTCCTGGTCCTTGCGGACCTGGGCCACCTGGATAACCTCCTGGCCTTTGCGCTCCTGGTCTACCACTAGGATAGCCGCCGGGTCCACCTTGTGGACCAGGACTTTGAAGACCATTTTTTCCTCCTGGATACCCTCCCTGAACGCCTGGACCGCTAGGTGGTCTTTGAGTACCTCCAGGATAGCCAGCTCCTGGCCCTCCACTAGGATATCCACTTTCCGGGCCACTAGGCTTTTGTGCTTGACCGGGATAACCTCCAGGAGCCTGACCGCTAGGGTATCCTCCACTTGGTCCTTGTCCACCCGGCCGACCAGTGGGGTATCCAGGACCTGGTTTTCCCTGGCCAGGTCCACCACTCGGATATCCGGAAGGTCTTTGCCCACTTGGAAATCCACCTGGTCCTTGCCCACCAGGTCTGCCACTAGGATATCCACCACTTGGTCCTGTTGGAAACCCCTCTGGTCCACTTGGTCCACTCGGTATACCGGGACCCGTTCCTGGTCTTCCTGTTGGTTCACCGCTCGGAAATGGAATCGATGGTCGTCCACTAGGATATCCCTCCGAAGGTCCTGGACCTGATGGAAAACTAGGTTGTCTCCCTGGTTGAGTACCGCCTGGGCGTTCTGAAAATCCCGGTGGTCCCGATGGATAACCACCTGGTCTTCCAGGTTGTCCACCAGGAACTCCTTGTTCCCCAGGAACTCCAGGTGTACCTGGACCACCAGAAGGATATCCTCCGGGAGCAGTTGGAAATCCTCCTGGTTTGCCAGTTCCTCCTCCTGAAGTACCTGGTATAAGTTGATTTGTCGGTCTAGGGTAATTATATCCCTCGTCATCAGCCTGTAACATTAATTATGACGTATAGAGAATATCGACTAACTTATAAATTAAGAATCGATAAATAACCTAATTTTTTTGTGAAGAAACAAGGAAAAAATATAAAATAAATAAATAAATTTTTCTTAGAAAATTAACTTCTAATAATTTTTTTATAAATTAATTTTAAGAAATTAAATTTATTATCGCGAGTTATTTAATATATTGTCAAAAGTAAATAATGTTTTAATTATAATATAAATAATACAAATAATACATATTTACTCATATATAATCCGATTTAAATACGTTTATTATATTTAATATCATTTCAATATTAGTTGAAATTACGATACCCTTGAACGGTTAATTATATCAAATTTATAGATTCCGGTATCATTAGAATCGAGCTTATAGAAAAGTCTGAAGGAGAGCGTCTTCTCGTTCCTCGATCATTGTGATAGTTGTGAAGTTACAACAGTCACGACTGATTAATATGAGAGTGCTTACAAAGTTGCGCAACTAAAAATACTGTTTCATAAGGTGGGAAAGAAAACGTAAAGAGATGTGTTGATCGCGAAAAATTAAAATGATTACATCGCATTGATTTATATCGACTTTAACATACCGCTTTTATGATGGAAATTAAAGAAAGGAGATTAAAAAGACAGTATTTATAAATAAAGTAAATTAATCGTAAAAAATTGCGAATTATATTGAGATATATTATCTGAATACTTTATTTTAACGTAATCTATAGTTAAGAATTACTTACCAAAGCTGTACGAGTGACAGCCAGCAAGACTGAAACAAATCAAACAAGATGTTATTTTTTTCGAGTACCTTGACAAATTGTAATTTTTTTTATCGGGCATAATTACAACAAGCGCGTTACAAATTCATCAAAGGAAGAATTTTGATTATGACATCAATTATCTCGAATGCTAACAGCTGTGTGCCGTCGACGCCGCCTCCAGTAACAGCCGCAATTCGTCGCGATGGCGAGAGGTTGCGTGCGAATCTCACAGAAGAGAAATGTGTCTTGAAAAATCTCTGACATAACTTCCCGTCTAATTAATTAAGGAGCATTGTCGAGCGCGCTCAGAGCGTAGGCACGGAGAAGTTACGGGTTCTTCGCACGCTTGCCCGTACGTAAATAGCATCAAAAAAATGAAGAGGGATAAACGCAGAAGAAAAGATCGCGCGTGGAGAAGAGAAAGAAGGAGAAGCGAACAGTACGAACAAACTGCACGAGTGCGTGTGGTGTGTTACACGAGAATTGTGAAGACGTTGCACGTTTTCGCAATGACACCGGTTCGCGGATCACGCAAGCTACTTGTTAAGCAGATACAGAACTCTGGTTCTTGGGCATGCAAGAAGATCCAAATGGTAATCTCTTGTAAACTTTATGAAGTGACGTTCTCAAATAATACCTGTCTATTTCGATTACATATAAGAAACGCGTGCGATCGGAAAGAAAATCTTTCAGCACTGCTTTTTTTAAGTTTCCACATCATCTTATTTGCAAATTATAAAGTATACTTTATTGAAAAATATGTTTAATTTCTCTATATAATAGCAAGTATATCGTTATTGAAAACAAAAGCGAATCCAAAAACTTCTCCCCCTTCAAGATGGAAGCCATTGGCAGATTTGTATGCTATTGGGTTGCCGAGTTTCTCCAATATATATACCATGTTTTGCCAATAACCAAAAAAACAAAAAAAAAAGAAAAATTCCACAATTTCCATATTTTTCCGTTCTCATTTTTTAACGTACGCATCGCAAGCGAAAATTTTTTTCGTTTGTAACAACAAACAAAAAATAAAAGCTGCAGCATAGACTTTTTGCATAACGCTGCATAACGCGATGTTTACAATATGGTAGTAGTCTTAAAGTTTTAAACTATAAAATCTAGGAGTTTCTTAAATTAAAAAAAATATTTGTGGAATATCAAAATCGTGATTAAGTATTTCTGAAATATTAAAAGTATATATAATATTTTGCTATAAATATTTTTAAGAAAGAAAATATTTAAGACAAAAGCCGTGGTCCTCATGGCCCCTGATTGAAAACGGATTCAGAGATTATTATACGCAAGTAACAAAATAAATTATGAAAATTTTGATTAAATTTTTCTCTTGCGATAAATATCGTTTTTAACGTATAACTGTAATTATCAAACGATTCAAACGTCAATGATGCCTCAGGCGTTGACGTTGATAAATTAAGCTCTAATGGTGACTTTACTTCGACGTAGACTAATAGGTGTAACTTAGCAAATACGATTGATCTCTATGGCTTGAATAAGATCATTGTCACAGTGTCATGGATATTTTAAAAAATTACTTCTTGTCAGATTAAATATGAATTTTGTTTCCAAATCAATAATTAACCGAAATTCAATTTTGAATTAGCTTTGTATTTTTGATTTATATACTTATAAAATTGAATCAATTTTTTGCATTCATAGAAGTAATTGTAATAAAAGCTAGTTTAAAATTAGCCAATGTCAGGCTTACCCAAGACAATAATTCATAAATCTTATATTAAATTGCTAATAAAATTTTATTTTAAAATTAATTATGTATAGAAATATAAATGGCATATATTTAATAGCAACGCTTTTTTTTCTAATGATTTTCAGTTTTAATGGGCTATATTACTGAACGGGACTAAAAGCACAAAAAAACTGTTTGAATAGTTACGATCATCCTGAGCGACGTGTGGGAATTTCTTTCCATATTTTAATAAAATTAATAATTTTGCAGGAGATCTTTTTCTTTCATCCTCCATACGTTATTTATTTCCATACCACGCATTTGGCTAAAAGGCTATTTCAAGCAATAGTATCGCATACCATTATTCGTACACCTTCCTGTTGTCGGTTGATAGCTTCGGTTTTGGTTACCTCGAAACAATGGGGCGGAGATCAAGATGGCCGAGCCTCGCGTGATCTACGAAGATAATCCGAGCACGATACTCGATGCATCGTTTGAGAGGATCTTTAACCGTTACGTGGTACACTAGTGTTGCACGATCGTCAGAGTATTGACGTAACTTGCCCGAAGGGAAGTCGTAACGGAAACGGCTTAACCCATCTTAGACTATATTTCCTCGGACTACGAATTTTTCTTATCTTTAGTATATCTCCTAGTATCTTTGCCCCAAAAAGTTACGTTTATGTCAGTGTAACGTAATTATATTATAGCAGCACGTTAAAAAAATCTCTTTTAATTACCTTCAATTAGTCTCTCTTTACTATATAGTTACTATAATTCAAATATAAAGAAACTGTGATAATTCATACTTCATAGTTTGACTTTGAAATTAGAAAAGTTTAGCTTGTTTCCGAATTATTCTTTTCTTTGACTTTCCAAACGCTCGCTTTTTTCATAGATTTACGATCTTGAATGGTGCCTGTTCTTAAGATTCGTAAGAAGCAAAGCGAGAGAAGTTGCGCTAACACGGTACGCTGCATACACTTGACCTTTATTTTAAGCGGATGATTGTAAGCGTAAATGGTGACCCCGTAATACGTAAAAGTGCGTTGGAACAATACCAGCCCACGGCGCGCTGGCTTATCTCTAATTCATTTTAATTAGAGGATGTTACGAAAAAATATCGTAGACCTTGCGTGAAGGTTCCATCGAAATTTAAAACTCGTTTGGACTGTAATATCGTAATTGAATCATAAAAAATGTATGTATTACGACATTTAATTCTATTAGACATTACTTGATCAAAAAAATTTTCAAGAAATAAAATTTCTTTATAACAGTTTATAACTCGTACTTAAAAGTTAATACACATTTTAACGTATTTGTCTTCATTTGCTACAAATTATAATTATGATAATTACGACTTGTGCTCATAATATGATTTTATAGTTCGAAATTACACTTGGAGACAGAAAGTTCAATAAAAATTAAAAATAAAATAAGAACATTTAAAAAAAGGCAAATATTATTTTTAAATATAAGAATACTTAAAAATGAACATATTTATTAGAAAATTTTTATTTTATCATGTTTGCGACTGATGATCGCGCGCTTATGAAGTTTTTCTGTCTTTTTATATCTTTCTGATGTGATTTGCAATCGTCACAGAGACATTGTCAAAGAATGCCATACTGATTGCGTGGTGCATAATAACGCGTATGAGAACTTATACGGTACGATAATTCGATGGACGGAAGGTGTAAGTTAGTATAGAATTGCTTAACAATTGCTTGGAAACTTTTCATCTCCTTCGATTATTGAGACGAAGGTTATACTTGACGTTGGGACACGTCACAAATTGCGAACTTTCTTTTCTCTGTCCACGACACTGCAATCTCTGCTAATCTTTCTGTTTTCTCCAGAGGAAAACCGACGGATATTGCCGCGACGTTTCTTGCGTCGCTTTTTGTTAGCTCTTCCCATGTGCTTGATGATGTGCTAACGTAACAACCCGGTTACTACATTAGATGATTATATGAAGTGAAGCCATGCGATGAACCCAATATCTTGAACCAATATCACTTTTATCTTACCGATCCAGAGCAAGCGTAACCGCATATTTGCTGGCGCAAGCACCCTCAAGGAGTGGGCGAGTCTGAAAAGATAGTGCAATCGATTGATCTGTTTCGTACATTTATATATATATATATATATGTAATTAGTTTATAGAAAGATATTTAAAATGATGGATATTAAAACTTTGAAACTTGCAGTGATTTGCAATAACTTCAAAAATTATATTCCGTTTGTTTATATAAATTTTATTTGATGAGATATGCTATGCTGTTTGCTAAAAATGCAATTTGTTTGCTAAAATATGTATAACTTTTCTGCCAAAAGGTTTCGAATCATCAAGTATTTTTTAAATAATAAAATTTTATTTGATATATATTTCGTTGTTTGTTGCTAAAAATGTAAGCTATTTCTCTCGTTAAAATATGGATGATATTTCTGCTAAAAGTGCTTTTAAAATTTTTTTTAAATGAAATTCATCATTACATTTCAGTACATTTATTAGGTGTTGGAATTAATTCGTAGCGTTTTACAAGTGATGGGAAGTACTTTCATTAATGTATTTTTTAATGCTCATGTGAAATAAATAACATTCTTTCATTAAAAAACGCTACGAATTAATTCCAACACCTAATATATTACTTATATATCACATTGATTCATTCTAACATTAAATTAAAACAACTAAGCGAATGATACAGTCCCAAAGAACTGAAATTAATTAATATATCTTTCTATGTATAATATAATATAGAAATTTTATTAAAATCTTAAATACGTATAGAAATTTAGTTTATTGTTATAATATTAAAAAGAAAAAATTTTAATGTTTTATATGTTCCTCGCGTTATAAATTTACACAAAACATTGATAAGCATATACGCCTACTCTGCTATAACTTACATCACTCCCTTGTGTACACGAAGGGTTAAGGTATTAAACATATTAACAAGAAAATGGAACTCCAAGATACGCTCGAATGGAAATCACTGACCGTGTTGCTTTAATGCACTGCGTTCGTTCCTCATTCTAAGCCCGAGCATTGCGCACGGAAGTTTGGGACCTTCGTCGAATCATTCGTGCGTGTTATCGGTGCCACATTGGGATACGCGCTCACAGATGTATTACAGAGGAAAAATGTAATAACGAACTCGATTCTCGGGGCGATTTACACTGGTTAGAACGAAAAAAGGGTCCAATTCATGCGATAGACGCGAGTACTCGCAGAGTTGAGCAGCGGGCAAAAGCGCGATTGTGGGTATCATTAGGGGGATGAAGTGATGTCGAAGACTCACCCAACCGATCCGTATGTACAAAACACACCGCAGTGCTGAGGTAAGTCAAGACAGTGACTGATGGTGGAAGTAACTTCATCGGCATATATATCCTTGATAGCACCCCAAGTGCTGATACGCCCCCACCAGGGATGAGCCCCGGCGCTCATCCTTCGACCGCCTCCAGATCGAGCCCCCTTTTTTCCTCTGTTCTTCGGGATGCAAGGTGGGGAAGCTCGCGAAACCGCGAATAGCGATGAGATGGATCCTTTCGTGTGGGGTGTCTGTGCTTCTAAAAATCGTAAGAGAAATGATTGGATATTGCTTCCACTCTGATTTCTTATTTGTTAAATCTTAAGAAATACATATAACGTATGTTGCTATAATATAGTTTATTTAGATAATTACGTTAATAATAATTATTTCAAGAGAATAATACAAATTTAAGAGATATATAATATTTCATATTAATAAACAATTATAAATATTTTTTGTATATATATTTCAATTTATAATATTAAATATTGAACATAATAGGTATTTTATATAATCTCCTATATATGGGAGATCCACAAATAAAGCAGGAACCATCTTTAAAAGTAAGAGTCAGATGAAGAGGAGAGGCAACTGGACCTTTTCGATTCCGGATAATTATCTAAAGTAAATATCGACAGGTTGGGCCCAAAATAGCGGATCTAGCGCGGGCCCATTACTATCCATAAGCGGTGCGCTATCCGTGGAACGACCTCACGACGTAAGTGACCCGCTGCGGGACCGAAGGAGGCCTTCTCCAGAGGGGGGTCCTGATGGGGGATCTCGCGGAGATGAGCAGCTTGTGGGAGGCCGGGGTTAGTGAAAGTGAAATACTGCAAGTAGAGTAACGTCTACCGAAGTGCTGTGTATTTCGCGTTGCTCTAATCGACGGCGGAGATCGTCTTAGAGAAGAAAGATCGCGAGGATGTCTCTGCATCTCGATCTACTTGTATTTAGATAAAATAGATGTACGCTGTTGCCACAATTATCCCTTGTACAAGCAGAATTTATATCACCTTTTCTTAGCAAATATAAATGAACAGAATAAACAAGAGAAATTATTAAAAAGAAACATTTCTTCTTTTTATTTCTAAAAAATATTTCTACATAAATTTGTGACAAAATTACAAAAAATTATTATTTATATCTAATTAATTAATTAATGCAAGGTCATGGATAAAATCTATTTTATTTTAGAAATTATAGACATATGAAAATATATGCAAATATGTTTTTTAAATATTCTAAATTTAGATATTTATTATTAAATATTTCATAAATATAAGATGTATGTATAAAAAGTTTTATAAATTTTAATAATTTATTATTTATATACAGGGTGTCCTAAAATTCGCGTATTCGGAGTACAGAACATGATATTTTATGCTAAAATAAACTTTTTCCTTTAGCAAAATTGCGTCCGATAAATAATTTTATTTTTGCGCTTATTTGCTAACTTCAACCTGCTCTCCTGCAAAAACTACTTATTGGATACAATTTTGTTAAAGGAAAAAGTTGCTTTTTGTGCTAAAACGAACAACTTTTTCTGTAGTAAAATTACATTCAATAAATAATTTTTGCGTTTACTCGTATAACTTCAACCTGCTCTCCTGCGAAAACTACTTGTCAGACGCAATTTTACAAAAGGAAAAAGTTGTTTGTTTTGGAAAATAGTCGTAAAACAATGCGCGTGCTCTTCTCTTTCCCCCGCTTGCTTTAAAAGTTCTAACGACCGGTCCGATATATATATATATATATATATATATATATACATGTATGTACATAATTTGTTATTATAATATAAAATATATAGATTTGTAATTCTTAAATAATTTTATCGTTTTCCATAAGTAATTGTAGAGCAATTGCGTTTGTAAAGCTACGATTGTTTCTAGCTTTAAACCTTTACCTAATTGTGAGATCAAAGAGAAGTGATTCCTAATAAATAATGCATGATATCGGGAAGCTGTAGAGAATAATACCCTTCGTTGCATACACATAGAATGCTTTTGAAACAAAAAGCCCCTTGCTTTGTTTTCCAATAGAGATGTCGAGGTTATCTGGAATGATTAGATGGGTAGTAGAGTAGATCGTATTGATTTTATCGTACTTTGATAAAGGATAAGCGAATTTAACGACAAGAGCACTCCGTTTAAAGTGCTCTGTGCATGATGTTTCCGTCATATGATATAGAAAGAAAATCTAAATAAAACAATTTTTTATGTTTTAGAAACTGATATTAACATTATTAATATTGTTAATGCAAAAAGTTATTGATATTTTTTATAAATTTTTTGAATGAAAATTTTTCTTTTTATTTGATATTTTATCTAATGAATTGCCTTGCGGTAGTTTTAAACATATTTTCTGGCTTGACGAGTTTGATTGATATTATTTCATTGACGAATCTTTACCTCTTTGGCGAATCTCTACCTCTTTGACGAATCTCTATGATTTACTTACAGTAAATTTTGTATGAAAACCACTACAATGACGTTGCGCTTTGTCGTTGTCAAAGGACAAGCTATCCCATTCGTTCTTTGCTCGCCTCGTTTCGGATTCATAATCGGTCTGCGTCATCGCATAATCATTGGACGTACGTAGTGACACTACGTGTCTTCGCACGTTCTCCTCTATGGTGCTTTCACCGCAAAATGCGAGTTACTGCATCGCGTGGGTGGTAAAGGCAGTTGACGCTCAGCTTACGCCGAATGGGACAAAAGCGGGCGTCAATATCGACTTCTCGCTTCGCACACACATCGTGATACTGCGAAATTCCTCGATTTCTGTTTAATTCCCTCACATGGTGCCGTCCACATGCACACGTCCACAAAATCCGCAGCAATTAGAATCTGCCGCGATGAGTCCCGGGGCGAGGATGCATAGTATCTACATAGCTATTTGCTAAGTTATCGTATGGACGAACGGATGAGATTTCAGTTTGCAAAACCTTGAGGATGCTAGATATGGACTCCTAAAGCGAGTATTTCCCAGCTCTCTCTCTCTCTCTCTCTCGTTTCTTCCACCTCGTCTTTTATCTATATTCCAGGCCAGTTTAGTTCCATTGAACATTGCACTTATAACTCTAGAGATTCTTAATATATTTAAAAATTCATAAATTAAATTATATTCATATCTACCAATTCAATAATAATCCTGTATCCATAATAATCCTTTATGGCATTATGAGATTTTAAATAATGAAAATCTACCTAAAATCTACAAAAGAGGCAATTATATAAGTATAATTTTGAAAAATTTTAGAAGAAATAAACTTTAAACTTTAAAAAAAACTGTAGAGAGAAGTATCTTCATTTTCATAAGACGGTTGATGAGTAAAGCTTGCGATATCCATCAATGATCCTAGTTCAACATAGAAAGGCTCTTATACGCGACTATATAATCGTATTAGCATTTCTGCTGAAATCCATCAGCGATTTAATACGATTGCGATAATCGTTTATGCATTGCAAAATCATCCATTCCTCTAGAACTAATCGTTAATGAAGTCTAACGATTGGCTGTATTAGAATTCATCTATTTTATGAATATTTTAAGAAATTTTTATAGAATCTACGGCAATTAGAATAAACATAGAAATAACGTATGGTAGAAAAAACTGATTACGATTATAATAGCAGTATCCAATGCATTCGTCACTCGCTGCTATGACGAATAAGTTCTCACATTGAGATGAATGTATGAATATATGAAAATTAATCATAATATTTTTTATAATTATTTCCATGAATAACACGTATATAATATGTTTACAATTTGCAATATTTCAAAGAATATATCTATAGAACTAAAAAGAGAAAGAGACTCTTTCTTCTTAAAAATTTCTTTTAAATATAAGAAGAAATCCTTGATAGCGACGTTATTTAACACTAGAAGTACCGAGCAGTCGTTATCGATCATTTTTATTTTTCAGAATAATACTATAATATTAATCTAAGTGTAAAAAGTTTCTTGTGTAAGAGATAGGATTTTGAGATTTTTTTTGATTTTTTAATAATTATGTTTTTTACTGATAAAAATTTAGATTTTATTTTTTTTTTATTTCTTTTTATTTTAATAATTTATTCACTTCGCTCTTTTAGTGAGTAAGAAACATTGGTACTTCTAGTATTGAACAATTATTTTCAGTGTATCGTTTATGAACGAAATGAATAGTTTAAAATATATATATGATATGGTTTCCCAATTTATCGTTTAATCTATTTTGAAATGATATTGTAAATGCAGCAAATTTATATATACGATTAGTACAATTTCCATATAACGTTGTTCCAAGACGGCACAATGCTTCCGCGATAATTATATCAAATTTGTTCTCACGAACGCAAGACTTCAATCGCGCTTCTCGCACCGCACTTGGTTCCCTCGTAAAACATGCTCGGATCCACTTATTGTACTATATATATAACATCGACAATTGTCTCACGATCCAGCGGTATCCCTTAAGTGAGAAGAAACGGTTAAGTCATTTTGTCCTAACAATAAATAATTTTTATTGATAAAAAAATTGGGGTAATGATCTGCATTACATAATATTGAAGTAATGTATTGCAACAAATCGATCACATTAATGCTCGAAACAATTATGATTACGACATAATCGTGAGAAAAGATTGCAATGTAGCAAGTTATAATATTTGAATATATCTATGTTGCGAATACATTAAACTTCATGAAAATCAGGGCAAACAAAGCGAGAAAGTATTGAATTATCAGTAATCTTCATAGTCTCTCTTCACAACAATTGCATTACATCAGTGACAAATCATTCAAAAAGAAAGACGAGTTGTCCTTGTCATCTCTCTCTCTCTTGTGCGCTTTATTCTTTTCGTAATATTTCTTTATTATTACGACGATACTTGCCGGATTATTATGTGAAGCAATAATTAGCTGTTGATTGAATTTCGTAATAATTACAAGGAAGAGGATTGAGATAATTGAAGTATGTGATAATTTAAGAAGAATTTATAAGAAGAATTTCTGCCATACGTGTAAGATGAATTCTTAAAAAGTATTTTAAAAAATGATTTTTTTCGAAGTCTTAAAAAATATAAGAAATGAAGATTTTTCTTTAAATTTTTCCTAAATAGATCTGGCGTGTTAAAGATACCTGCTTGTTTTACTCACATTGTACATTTACATTTTACAACATTATTATTTTGAACAATTACTTTCTCTTTACCATCTTTTTCTTCTATAAATAAATATGTCATTAAGAAAAATGTAAAAATTTGTTTAATGTGTGCTTTGCTACATTGCTTGATTAACCATTACGACAAAAGCCATAAATAAAATACATTTCTATAGTAATAATCAAGAATATTTTAATGAAGCCCCTAGCTATTGTTAGCTTATTTTATGTTTCACAACTTTAGAAGCTGATATTGCTCCACACAGTTTGCGCAAATAAGAACCCTCTTTAGCGGCTATACGTTAAAAAAGTTGGCTGCCATTATAAGTTCTCTTATACGCATAAATATTCTTTTTGTATTTCACTGTTCTCTAATGAGAGATTTTTCAAACTACTTTCTGATCAGGTAACGAGGACTTAGTGCGCAATTTCCCGTACGTAGAAAACGAGAAATTTAATCAAGGTCGTTAAGATCCATCTTTTTGATTGATGTTCTTCATGGGTTGCATATTGATGCGAGAATCGATTTGTGGGTATATCAGTGCGAGTACTTTGGTGCAATCGGTGTGTCATAACTGACGCACGTCCGTTCCTACATCTACATCTGTTCATAAGCTATGAATAGGAGCATTCAGATCGCGATCCGTGAGAATATTAAGGTAGTGAGATGCGCGCCCAAGAGATCCTCGCTAATCATGACTGACCTTCGTGCGAACGATCGTGACGATGGAATCGGTGCTCGACTGTGCTCGACGCGATGCAGTGGACAGATATATATATATACATAGATTCAGAAGATCTAAACACCTTCTTCTTGTAGATCTCTCAGCGTTTGCCCCTTTTTCTCAGAATCCGGGAAATATCAAAGACAACGTAGAGAAGCATCTAGCCGTGTCTGCGTTTGCGCCATCGCTTATTCATCGCACGTTTATCGATGACGAGAGCCCTTCCTTCAACCATAAATCGTGATATTATAAGCCGAAGTTATCTTGAATGTGGCTCGACTGCAAAAAGTATAAGGGGATTAGATAGGTTGCTCGTGTTAGAGAAATCCATTTAGGAACAAGGAGAAATATAAGACGGGGATCCTCTTTAGCATTCATTAATTTTTTTAGCTCGTTAGTTTTTACGAAATTGAAGAACTGCTTACTGTCACTAGTTTTAACTTTATTTTTGCGTTTCTTATTTGTTATTTATGTATGTATTTTATACTTAATAATTGATAGATTAAAAGAGTGACAATTCTTTTTCTCATAATAAATTATGAAAATAATTGTGACTGAGTGAAGGAGCATGAAAAAAATTATAAATTGTCTAAATCTGTTTATTTTAGATAATTTATAATTTTTTCGTGCTTCTCCAATCAGTCACAATTATTTTTGAATACATCAAATACGATAGAGAACGCCAAGATTGGTCAAATTTTTTGGATGTTACAAATAATACATTATAAATTCTTTTATTAAATCAATATTTTTGAATATATTTCATACAGCATAAATCTCGATGTTCTAGAAGAAGACGTTTCTACGTCTTAAAAATATTGTCTCTTGGATAAAGTACGTTGTGTAATAATTATGTTTCGTGCATAACGATTTATTATATGAAACAAGCATAAAGATATACATAACTTAGTGAGACACGATTCTAATTGTAAGTCTGTTAACTGGGGCAACAGAATGCTGAGGAAACTAGAATCCTTTATATGTTGAAGCTTTGTGTAGTTTCATCATTTAAATTATTTTCTCTTATCTTTTTTCTTAGATTTTATAATAATTTCTTTAAGGATTAAAACGTAATTTCCAAGATAATTATATTTTTTGTTAAACTTAAAAAATGATATTTCGATCAATTATATCCCGTATATAAATAAACGATACAAATTTTTCAAAAATAGCAAAAAATTAAAATCACATGTTTACTTATTTTAGTAAGACAATTTATTAATAATATTTATTTAAAATGTTAATAATATTTATTATGTATAATAATTATGTATTAAATTTAATAATATTTATTTATTAATTATGAATGATATGGAAACACTGTTATTAATTACAAATCACACAAACAGGTGAAACGTTGGTTAATGTTGCGAAATCACTTGCTTGCCAAATTTAGTACTGATTTTGTAATTTGATTTCGGCAAATGGGAATTACCGTAACAAAGATTCAGTAAGGATTTAAACTTAGGACGCGCAGATGTCATGGGTGCTTTATAAGGAAACTGTTTAGAGAAATCCAAATCTTGATTACGATGAATTAAAGTGCTGTCTTTGTTCCATTCTCATCGTTCGTTCTGACAATTCTTATTCCAGGATCAACATTAAATTCACGCTGATAACTCCAGGACTGCTTCTTTTCAGCAGCTATTCTGATGCGTCTTTGTAAAAGAATGAATAACGATTAGTGAATTTATAAAATTATGAATAAAGTTTAGTGATTAATATAATATATGTCTATGAATAAATCTAATAATACAAAGTTATAAAAATAGATACAAAGATTAAATATAAATCAAACACAATAAAAATGCCAATGCAAGTTAACATTGAATCTACGTATATAAAATTTATTATCTGAAGATATAAATTAAGAAAATGTAAATGTTTCAACCTTTAGTTTTGAATCCTCTTTAATACAATCATTAAACAGTAATTACATACGTCGAGTTAACTATAAAATTACTTTAGTAAAAAATCCGGTAAACTGTTGTCATATGGAGTGAAGTGCATAGTCAAATGGTAGAGATAATTAGGTGTTCAAAAATAAAATAATAGGTCATTAGAATATAAAACTATAGTCGCAGATTTGAGTTATCAAAGTTAATGTGATCAAATGTAGTGTCAAAATTAACCGACATATGGTGATGTATACATATAATGATATAAAGTTTAAAAAAATAGATATACAGATTAAACATATAAAAATTCCATGAATATTTAAAGCAAATTTTATACTAAGCACGGTGAAAGTAAAATTAATATATATACGTGGGTGTAAAATTTACATCAACACGGTATTACTGTATTGATGTTACATCCATCGGATCTTTAGATGCCACTTAATCGCAACGGTGAAAACTGAAAGCAAAGGAGTCCGAGTTTCATTGCTTTCCTGTGCGAATGAAAGTAGTGTGCCTATTTTATAATTAACGGGACGCATGACTTATTTATTGCTCCATTTTATTATGAGATGACTCAGCGGGAATGTTAAAATATTGCTGTAACATTTTTTTGTGCTTAAATCATGGGAGATAAGGAGATACTGATTATGTAATCATATTCGAATATGAACGCACAGTACATAGTATGTATTTTGAACAATTCGTTACGTAATACGTGCTCACCTATCAGCTTCCTTCATTGCTTTTGCAATCGTCTCGTTAATGGAGTAGAAACTTTGCGCGCGGGAGCAATCCACAATGTACCATCACGTGCAGACCAGTCTCTCTCCTGATTAAATAACGTACCATTCGGACAAAGAAACGAATCCTTATGGCTGCCGCGTTGGCAGATGTGATATGCTTGACAGTCGGTCTCAGGGTCGGCGTAATAATCTGATTGTTTCCATTCGTACATGAAGCGTGTTCACGGAACTCGGATAATCTCTTCCAGCTTCACCGGGAATTCCATCGTTATTCGACCACTGATAACGTAGATCTTCATAACTGTATCCACGTAAAATAACTGCTTGTATGGACGAACATATGAATATCCCTTGTGTGCTTATAAACAGAGTAACATGACAATTGTAAGCATGATACAATTCTGAACGAAATAAAATTTCCAAGTTTCAAAGTTTAAGTTTAATTTTTTTTTTATTTGATGCTTTTCAGTATCCTCCATACAATGAGATGAGGGATTACTAAACTTGAATCTTTAAAATTAGATATTTTATTTTATTTTATTTAGAATTCTACCGTGTTCGAAAATATACCATCTTGACCTAACTTAATTAACTTTTATAGAGTGAATTTTAGGAATAGATTCTTCAATTCACTTTTTAATCTAATATTTTTTTTAATATTAAAGCATATTTTTTTAACTGTAAGCTAAGATCTAATTAATATATTTTTTTTATATTAAGGTACTGATATTTTTAAACTATGAACTAAAATTTAATTAATGTTTCTTTAAAAAATATTACACTGACATATTTTAACTATAAATCAAGATATTTAATTAATGAATTTTCTTCTTTTCTAATTTTAAATTAGAATCGAAGTCAAAAAGAGGAGTAATCTTGTTGCATAATTTGAAGCGTAAATTTTATTTTATTTTATTGAAATTTAATGTTAATGACGAAACTGTGTACTTTCTATTAAGAATTTTAATATCTTTGCGCTATGAAAAGATTTAATACGTACTATACTACTTGCGAAGGTAATCATTATGACGAGTCCTAATTTAAATATCATGATCAAGTCTAATTTAATAGTTTCAACCAACAAGTCACTTCGGATTGTATTAAATCATGGAATATAAACTCGATCTTTATATAGTTCTCGAAATCAATTCAAGTATACGTTCCAAATTATTATTCTCTATGCAAATTAAGTTTTATTTAAAATAGCGTATCCGGCCTTCGATCGAAGATATAATAGCGAAGGTAATTAGTATTTCGGCAATTAAAAATTGTAAACAAAAAAGAACTTATTTTTTTCCCAAGGCATGCTGTGGCTAACGATATAACTTCCGATTAATAATCATCCAGAGTGTTGTGAATAAGAGAAACCAAAATAATAATCATCCAGAGGGAATAAAAGGTAGTTTTGTCAAATAAATAATTTGCGTGATGATTAATCTCTGCATTTTTTATTCGATCTGCATTAGAATGACGTCTTAATAACTTCACCGTCAGTTCTCTATAATCCTTCTCATTCTATTTTTATCCATAAATTCATTTTATAGTTATGTTTTTTTTTTTAAGGAAATTCCATTTATCGAACACATTTCCTATTTTCAAATTACAACAAAATCTAAACCGCGCGCGCTTATTCAGCGTTGATCGACGCATGTGTCTGATGACTCAGCAATATGGCGGAAGTCCACACAGCTGTGAACGTGAACAGCTGACTTGTAGTAGTATACTGTTATACACGATTCTGCGTAGTTTAATCGTTACATGGTTTTCTTTAGTTTTTGTGTAATTTTGAGATTTTACTTGTCAAAACGATGATTGGCGAATATCGATTGCTTTAATACATTCAGAAAGATGTCTAAGATGCAGCACACAATAGGGAGAAGTGTTCAACACGTATAACACGTGCAGTGTGTTCATTGAATACTTCTATAAACATTGAATTCCTTGCATTTCACTATAAATATTCTTTATAACATTGGAATCTACCTTACGACACTCGATTTTCTTCTGTTCATTACGCTTGTTTAACTATTATTTGTAGATATTGTAATTATACATATATTGATATAGATTTTATGAAAATGGAATCCTTTAAATTAAATAAAGGTTTTTTTGACTTGTGTGTAAATGTATCGGAAGGAGAGATAGATAATTTGAATGATATTTTATTGAGATTATATGAAAGTAAGTTAAATGTGAAAGTAAAAAATAAGAAGAATTGTTTAGAAATTAATTTTCGTTATATTTCTTATGAATTTATTTGACTTTAGTGGGTTATAGAACAGTGGCATTAAATCAAACTGTAAATGAAAGTGCCATGGATAGTGATAAAAAAAAGAAGGATGAAACTAAGCAAGTAACAAGTGTGGTACCCGATCCAATTGATGTTTCAAAACTGAATGAAAAATGGAAAGGAAAACTGAGTATACTTAATAGGCTAACATTTATTTGTTCAAGTTCTATAAAAGCGCACACATTGGTATAGCTTTACATTATAAAATTTGTATTGTGAAACCATTTATTTTGAAAGATAAAATAATTTAAATTTTGACATAATTTAAGTAAAGTATTGATATATTAACTTAAGTAAGTAGATGACCACAGTTACCTCAAAAATTTTATTCTGATGTAGGAAAATAAAAAATATTACTCAATATTTTTAAAATTAATTAATCTTATAATTCTCAGAGTAATTCTCAGAGTATAAATAATTTAAATTTATACATACTATTAAAAAATATAACTGTAAGAATAAAATTTATTTGGAATGTTTTGAGCACCTCACCTGCTTAAAGATTAAGACACATTTCTACTACAATATATCTATCAAAAACAAACATTTATATGAAGCTATGTTACATGATTTTCAAAATAAAAGGTTTATCTATTGAAATAATAAAATATGCTGTATTAAATGTAATTTTTTTATTATAGGCACAATGTCCAAATTTAAGAAAATATGATATATATGCTCTTGTCCCAACCAAGCAAGATATATTGGAGGTTAGTTATATATTTATTTATTTTTTATTTATATTGAACTTATCTCTTTTTTATTTTTTATTTTTAGTTTGCTTGTCAAACCATAAAAGTAGATCTCATTACGATAAAGCCAGAAATTTCTGGCATAAAAATAAATCGAAAAGTATATCGACAAGCAATAGCAAGAGATCTGTATTTTGAAATACAGTACGTAGATCTTTTGAGACCAGAAACACGTGTAGCAGCTCTTCATCGTGCTTATCAATTACAAATGAGCCGCGTAAGCATGGTCTGTATATAGTTATTATAATATGCTATTGACTACATATATGTAGATATTAAATTCTCATTTAAATCTATTTTACTTCATTGCGCATTGCTGTAGTAATAATGCAGTTTTAAATACGCTTATTTTATCAATATGTTAAATCAATCTATTTTTATGTACAGAATATAATCATATCCAGTGGTGCAAACAATAGGAATTTGATCAGGAGTCCTTACGATATCATAAATCTGTATCCTTTTTCTAATGTATAATGTACTGAATTTTATATAAAAATTTATTAATGAAATTATGCATAAAAGCGTTGTATAGACTATATTATCCATAATTAAATTCAATTTTTATTATGGCGCATAGTGGATCTGTGTTGGGTTTGAAACGAGATAAAATAAAATCAGTTATATTAAACGAATGTCAACTTTTTCTTTTAAAAGCAAGTAAGTCATCATAATTTATTAAATCCACATTTTACACAAGACTGAATCAGAAAGATTTATTATTTTATGTATTTCAGAAAAGCGGATATTTGGCAAGTCAGTGTTTACGATGGAGATTGCAAAAAAATCGGATGTAAATGAGGATGAAGAAACAGAAAAGAAACGAAGAAAAAAGTCTCTAAATTAGAAAAATTTAACTTTTATATTCTATTTAATAAAAATATATTCTATTAAATGTTTTTAACAGGCTAATAACATGTTTTTTTAAAATAAATTATATTTATATAAATATATATATTATCTAATTTCTATTTCATAATTCTTGTAAGTACAACAGTATCATTTATGCACATCGCGATTGTTTTTGCTGAGTATTCGATCGTTTTTTAGAATTGCACGAAATTTACCTGGAAGAGCCATCTATTAGTCTGTTTTGTACTTTTCTTATAAGACATTGTATGCATGCTTATCCTACTATTTGATAATGATAAAACGTTACAATATTAACAATATTAAACTATTAACAATATTAAATTATAACATTTGTTCTGGATTCTCATATTACGATTTATCTTTTTTAAATAACAAAAATTGTTTTGATAACTCATAATAATCTATCTTCCAATATGCTACTCTTACCGAGAATCGATATTACTGTAAAATAATAGGATTAAATTATAGAGTCAGTATTATTTCATATATTAACTATTTGTTTATTTAAAACATTATAGAATAAAAATAATGATATTTTTATAAATTAGTAAAATTCTTTTTAATAAGAAGTTAAATGAGCTTCAATCAACAGCTGATACAGCGGCTATGTTCATCTCGATTAGATAAACGACTATCACTATGAGTTCAAAAAAATATATATAAGGATTTTTTAATTATCATTATCTTAACTTTATTACATTTAATGTGATGCATTTTGGTGGCAATATATATTATCACAACAGCGTTATGGTCTTATTCAAGTAAATAATTATTTTTTCACAAAGTTAAATATAATACAATATCAACGCGAAGTTAATATAATGAAGTGATATAATTTGACGTGTGAATGCGAAGAACGTAACCAATTGCTTCTAAGTTTGAATAATTCGTGATAAATATCTCAGACAATTGCATTGCGATACCGATAACATGAAAGTTATTTTCTACCGTTACATTCTACCGTTTAATAGAAGCTGCTAACATCGACTCAGAGACGGTGGAGGATTCAATTTTGATTTAAGGACCAAACAGATCATGCGCCCGACGGCCGCGCGTTCAAATCGATCGTCCGTACATCATCTCAAGTCATCCTCGATCCCAAGCCCATCGACAACGTCGTCCATTTATCATCATCAACAGCAGCAGCAGCAGCAGCAGCAGCAACAGCAAATTCTGTATGCTCCCGTCAGTAGCCCAATGGTGACTCTTCAATCGTGTGGAACAGCACTTCATCCTTCGTGCGTTTATCCGAACGTTCAGTCTCACGTTATTTCACCGAATTCCACCCATTTACAACTTCAAGGTCTGAAAGATAGACTATAGTTCATATTCTAATCTCGTATATAAATCAGTTCCTTCTTTCTTTCTTCATTCTTCTCGATTATATTTCATAAAATAGTCTTTCAGTAATAAAACGGCATTGAAAGTAATACAAAAATCGCAAACTTTAATGATGTTATGTAAAACGAAAATGATAATTAAAATATTCTGCGCGAATGCAGGTAAAAACAATCGATGGCACACCAAGAACAAGCCGTCCCGCGGTCAACAATATTGTCAACAGCAGCAGCAGCAACAGCAACAGCAACAGCAACAGCAACAGCAACTTTCATACAATCCAAAACCTGTAGTACTTTTCGATCAACCACCTACCAGCGTTGCATCGATTCCTCCATCGACCACATCCTTTTTAGTAACATCATCCACGTTCACCCATGCTGGACCATTGCACAACGAGCATTACAGTAACAATTCTGGAGTGACACATCTATTACCGCAGCCCTTCAATTTTAAGCCGCCCGATATGCAGACTCTCTGTCTCATCCAAGATCGACAGAACATTCAGCAACAGCAACAGCAGCAGCAACAGCAGCAGCAGCAGCAGCAGCAGCAGCAGCAGCAACAGCATTCGATGCAGAATTCCTACTATAATATTTCGGCTACAAATACTTGCAGTCTGCAAACCGTCAACGCCAACTCGTCTTTCCCGCTTGCCAGCCTTAATCCTTATACCAACCTAGCTAGCTTCAACAACAATCAATTTCCAACAGTGCAGTCCTCTCCACTCTTCTCGAATCCACCTGTTGGTTTAATGCTTGCACCACCGCGAGGAGACAAGCCTTCGTCTACATTAGATTTCACACCGTTCAAGCATAACGCAGACAAGACATCGAATGCCTGCGAGTCTCAAGTCATTCCAACCGGTCAGAGCGAGAATGGCTGGCCTTCCCAGACCGAAACGTTTTCCAAAAACGACGCGCAAACTGTCACAGGAAATAACAGAAGCCTCGAGTCTGCCGAGTGTGCTTTGCAGAAATCTTTCTCTGTCGTCGCGAAGACGGACGAGGAACATTACTCTGATGAGTCTTCGAATAGCTTTGACTTCACCATCGAAGCCGAGAAAATGGTCTCTGCTCTGTGTAACACCACGTCTTCGAACGATTTAGGCAAGGAGGAATCGAAGTCTGGCAACAAGATTGATTCTATGTTGTTCAACGGTGCAGGCGACAATATGTCTAACAAGACGAACTGGTTTATAGATTTCTGCTCCGAGTACGAAAACAGAACGTCGATAGGCGTTCAAACGGACGATTCGAGCGTCGACAGATCGCAATATCCAGAGTTGATTCGAAAAACAGCTTACTGGGGATGCACTCAGGCTGAAAGTGTTCTCGATTCTGAAGATTTACAAACGGATTCTAAACGGAGCTGGTTAACTTGTCTGTCATCTGCCACCAGGACGGCGATCACGAAATCTTCAACTTGCATTCCGGTCTTTGCGGGGGATCGAGTTTTTGCCGACGATCTCATAAACGCTCTTCTACGCATTAGCAATGGATGGCTGAGCCTTGATAACTATTTGAATAAACAGCATTTTCCTAATTTGCTGGACAGATTAGATCCTGAGTTGATCGCGCGCTTTCAAACATGGGAAGAGAGCACGTGCGAATTACTGAAGCAAATAGTACGGACTTTTCAAAAGTTTGGAGAAAATAAAGAAATGATGGACCAGAAACGCAACATGACATCGTCATTTCCAGGCGACGTGTCACTTTATACGACCTACAATCTTTTCGTCCCACTGTTTTCGAGCTGTTTTTCTCAACAAAATCTTGGAAAATCTTCGCTGGAAAAACCATGCAGCGCGACATCGACATCGTTACCAACGAACAGTCTGCGTAATTTTCAATACAATTCCAACTGAGGAACAACAATCGACGAATCCTAAAGAAAGCAAATTGCGGAGCAAATGGACGATTACTGAGAATTTATCATCCATGATTAACACCACAAAGTCCATGCCGAACGTCTCTGTATGTCATTCCGACATCGGCAGTCTGGGAAGTCATAAACTTCGCACGAAAGACGCATTATCCAAGAAATTTAATTTCACTCAGAAATCACTGAACGCCGAATTCTGCCAGCTGAGAAACAAAGTAATGGAAAGCAGCGCGGACGCAACGAAAGATAGGAGACACGATTACACGCCGGAAGATAAGACATTAATCGATAACACCGAATCCATCCGATCTCAACAGTCAGCAACGAACACTCCTATGAACTACAGCGGACTGTATGCGCGGAATTGTTTATCCTTCACGTTTCCTTTATCCAGTCATTCAGACTCTTCATATTCTACTGCCAATTCAGGTGTTCCAACGTATAGAGTCAATTATCCCACTTTCGGGCCTTATCCTAGTACCGATATCAATTCGAGAAGCAGCAGTAACACCGAACAGGTTTACGGAGTTAAAAACGCAAATATCAATCCGGTTTATGTCAAATCGCAAACTGAACAACTAGAACTCCCGGCTGTACCTAGAAATAAAGTGATCCTGCTGAGTCAGATCGAACCAAGGACATTCGATAAGGAATCCGAGGAAATGGCAGCCAACTTGTCGGCCTGGTTCGCCAGCATGCGAAACGCACAGCCTCCAGCGGCTACGTCAACCTTTGAGGAGCCAAGGACGAACGAGAACTTGGCGCCGCGATTATTCATTCAGGAGATGCCCAAGTACTCGATGATTGTAGCCAAGCAACCGCAGTTTGACGCAAATCGGCAGTTCCAGGCGTTGCAAAATCTGCCGAACATCCAGAGCACACCTTGGGCCGCTGGCAACTTCATCGGCAATCGTTTCCACGTGCAACAAGCGCCCGAAGAGTATGATAGCTCTGAAGACGTGCGAGTGTATATGAAACCGGGTAGCTACAATGTTCCTAAGAAGAGACATCAAAGAAGATCTAATCGTCGATCAAGCAATAGTGCGTCTCGCAATGTACATCCGAGCAATCATCACAACGTGTGCGGTAATAATGGAAAAAGTGTATCGATACCAGCATCATCGACGCCTTTATCTCACGCGAACGCGACAACCTTGTCCACCAACATCGGCAATACCACGCTGATAAAGACTTCGTTCCCGCCAGCTTCGCAGTTACCCGTGCCTCTGTTCAATCTTGAGAGTTCACCTAGAATCTTGAAACGTACGGAATCTCTGTCGCAGGACACTCGTCAGGACGTCACCTGGAAAGCAGCGTGCGCCTCGGCTGAGATACTTCTTGAAGCCCTTAACATAAAGGATTGTGGTAATACGTCTAAAAACGTCGATTGCAACGATAGTAACAGCGATAAAGAAGATAAGAACGAAGATCCTGTTGAAGCATTAACAATCGTATCGCAGCAGAGTGATCCGAAATCGTTAAAGCATGATAACGTTGACTGTGCGTCTTCCTATGAAGCCTCAGAGGATGATTCGGAATCCACGTACAGATTGTCGCCTAGCATGAGTGTAGTTTCAGTGTCTCAGTCGCGCGAGGATGAGAATGGTAAAGAACTTTATAAAATAAATTTTTTAGATAATTCTGATGAAATTTTTTCTCAGAATTTTTCATAAACTTTTTAAATTATTTAAATTTCTAAATTTTTGAATAACTTTATGACTTTTTAGAAAATTTCTCAGTTTTTTACGAACATTTTTTTTTGTAAATTGGAATTTTTCAGAAGTCTACACATTTTATCTAGAATTCTTCATACTTCAGTGAAATATTCTAAGATTTTTAAGATTTTTTATTTCTGTAATTTCTGATAAAATCTTATAAAATCTGAAAAAAAATTAAGTTTACTTTTTGAAAAATTAGAAAGATCTAAGAAACCTTTGAATATTTTAGAATAATTCACATATATGAAAAATTTCAAGAAAAAAGTGTAGACTTCTCTAAAAAAAAAATTCCACTTCATATTAAAATTCTGAGAAAAGTTTTCGCCAGAGAAAGAACTAATTAACTTATATTACTTTATTAGAGTAAAAAAGTAAAGCATTATATTGAAATAATAAACTTTCTCGCGAGGATTTCATGTGTATTTCGTTACTCGGATTATCGAAACTACTTAAAAATGTCTCGCGATCTTTTTGCAGGTGGTACCTAGTAATAAGCAAAACAATCCTTTTCTAAAAAGCATGTTCAACAGCTCTCGGTATCAAGACCAACGTGAAAACGGATTCCTGGCTGATCAGGACTCTCAATAACGTGAGTATCGTCGGTAAGCAGAAGCGACATAGGGACGACGTAGATCGACGAAGTTTAGAGTCTTCGAATAGCTCGGAAATTGATGTAAAACCGGATCAGCTCGCATCGTCATTAACTACGGATGCAGATATAAAGACTCATGCGACAATCGATAGCGAATATCCAGCGATCTTCTCTCGTGAGCATGTCTCTAGTTCTTTCGCGAAGAACGACGAAACGTCGACAAAAGAATTGGAAAGTCACGTCACGTATTCTGAAACGGTACGAAGATCCATGAAAACAAGCAACCTACACCTTGAAAAGAAAGAGCCGCTGAAGTCGTGCGCGACTAATTCATCGGTAACCACCGTAATACCAATTCCTGGCCGCAAGTGTCAGAGGAACGACCCCGTACAATCCTATCAACTTCTACACAAATCACGAAAATCGGCCGACAAGAAAACGATGAAAAATGCGGACAGCAATGATCTGCAATTGGAGGAGGGATCGTGCATGAAAGTCGGCACTGTTAGGGTAAACAATATGTCAACTACCATGAAAACAAATCATGGGAAGAAAAAGGATTTAGAACATTTGGAAGGCAAGTGCGCCAGCAAATCGAGCGATCGTGGCTGGACGGTGTGGTGCAGTTCCAGGAGAAAACAGAGTCTCAGTCCTCTGATATTTAATAAGTTAGAGACGATTCATCGAACTATCTGGCAGATGGACGAGGCGAAAATTATCAAATATACACTCTCATACGATAATAAGGACAGCCAGTCTTCTTCCGCATTAATAGTTAGTTTCAAAGAAAAAAAGCAATATATGTATAATATTTGATGAAATGATAATTTTTTTTTTATTTTCAGATGGAAGATTACTGCAAGATTGTTAAGAGTCCGATGTTTCTTGAGCTTATCGAGTACAAGCTGAAAAATCGGATTTATCATAAAGTCGAACACGCTGTACAAGATTTTCGTCGCATTATTAACAACGCGAAATTAGATCATCAGGTAAAAAATAGACAATTTTTTTGTATTCAATTTATTTCTTTAATTATCATATAAAAATTATATGATGCAATAAATCGATGTTTGAAATTGCATCATTTAATTTTCACAAAACTAGATTGAATTTAATATTTAAATTTTTGAAAAGAAATTTAGTTTTAAAAAGATGAATTTTTCTCGATTTAATTCGCATAGATTTTAGAGTATCAGAAAACAAATGTTTTTTGCAGCACGATGATGAACAAATAAAGAAGATTGAGGTGCTCTCAAAGAAATTGGAGGACTTACTCGAAGAACATTTTGGCAATTTGGACTTTGACAATATTACCGGCAGTCCGGGAGAAGATTCAGCTATGCAGCTGCGATTTAAGACATCTGGACAGAAATTGATTGCCGGACGCTACGATAGCACGAAGAAAAGTATATCGATCATTGCGGAGGATTCTTCGTTCTACTGACTGTTGCTTTTCGTCGAAAATGAAAAAACTCAAAATTAAATTATTGCAGCAAAACTATTAGCGAAAGTAACGTTCTTTACAGAACATTGTGCGTAAGAACTTTTTCTAGTCACGAGCCATTTTGTACGGTTAATGATGTCGTAGGTGTTTTCTTTTTTCCATTCTCAAAAATCGGAATCGCTGTCCGATGGCTATAAACTACTCGTTTAATTTTTCTCTCTCCGAATGATTTTATTAACTATGGAAAATGCGCGTGTGTTCTGCCTGCTGATAACAATCTCAATTTCATAGCGATATCTTAGTAAAAGAAGAAAAACTGTATTAAATGCGAGCAATCATCGGACAGTATCGAATTTATTTTTATATGAAAAAGAAAGTAGTGTGCGATAGCAAAGTATCAGCGATATAATGTAATTTCCACGTTCATTGTTACGGCTATTACTTATAAAACAATTCGATCTTTTAACTTCGATGCTCACGTTCAGCAACGAAGTTAAATTAGTTATATCGTTAGATCAGAGTGATATGAATCGTAAAATATATTTCGCTGACCAATCTGAATTAATATTATTGTCTAAATTTTTTTCTAAGTCTTTTGTTTGCAATCTAGTGTGTAAGTAAAATTAATGAAAGTATCATATAAATATTAAGCAAAATATTGAAAGTATTATACAGATTTTACTTCACGAAGTTCAGCAGTTCGTTTTCGAGACACGAGATTCAAGTAATGAAGCTAAAGAGACACAGATTGATCGAGCTTGAAACTTAAGGATTTTAGAGTCTATTTTCTTTTATTATTTTAAAAATATCAATTTTTTACTTGTGTCATTTTTTTTCTTAACAATATGTCCAGGCAATTAAGAGAGTTTGGTCACAAAGTTTTATATTTATTAAATTATTATATAGTGACCTATGAACTCTGTAGTATATTTAAAAAAACAAATTCTGGAGTTAATTACATTTTATTAAGGCTGCTTTCGTCATTCCTCATTCTTCTTGGCTTTATTATTTAATGAATAATAAAAATACATAGAACAAGATTTGTGTCCTAAAAGGAAAGCAGCCAAATATTAAAAAGATTCTGCATTAAAAGATTTTCATCAGTTAATGAAGATCGCTTTATTGATTACCTGGGTTAATTATTACTTTTGGTATTATTTTATTTAATAAGATTTTATTATAACAATCCAGAGTTTGTTTTTTTTTAATATAGTATATATATTATATACTAATGTTTTATTAAACACAAAACTTTACGGTCAAACTTTCTTTTATCATCAGAGTTGATAAAGCTAATGTTTTTTTTGAGATATGTGTTTCTTCTTAAATATGTTTTTAATACTGCAAATATGCTTTAATCAATATTATAAAAAAATATATTTAAAACATATTAAAAACATCAATTAAGCATGTTTAAAATATGTTTTTTATTAACCCTGTTTATCACTCTATAAATACGTATCTATCATAAATACGAAGTTACTACGCACGCACCACTGCTTAGAAGTTGACACTTCTTACGAGGTGAGTTAGTCGACACGGATTATGGTAATGTCAAACATCACGAACATCACGATCGCGCCAGCCAGTCAGCCGGAGATAGCGATAATCACGCAAACGGAGTTGCAGGCGTAGTGGCTAGTGAACGACGTTCCTTGGGTTCTTCAGCGGAGAACCGCGAGAGAGATGCAACCGCTGCAGATCACCGAGAAGCAGAGCGTGAAGCAGATTCACGAGTGAGCGCTGTGGGAGAAGGAAAGCGACCCGCTCTGGGACGAACAAAGCCCGGGGACGAGCACCATTCTTGGCCGCGCGAACGCGCCAAGCTGTCAAGATGGATTGGGAGTTATTGACGATGGCGAGTCTGCATCTGACCGCGACCGAGCACCGTTATTACGGCGACATATTCATCTATTGCTGCGAGAACGCGGACAGCGACAGCGTTTCCGTGATGAAAGTCGCCGAATTGTTGCGCTCGGCTAACCTGTCGCGGCACGTCACGATGAAGGTGAGCTCCGTGGCATGATGGAAGTGCGACATTGACGTAACGTCGTAACAGACTTCATCTCAGTATTCGAGAGCTTCTTGTACCGAGATGACATATGTGCAGATGGACAGACGAAACATTAGGATTATTCCGCTTGTGGAGGTTATGTCGTAGCAGCTGAACCTATTAATTCGTCGATGGAAAATATCATTACTTTTGCTTTCCATAATTATTTATAGCTGGCTGTAGCTTTGCGAGGATTATTCCTGTACAATACAGACCTTCAAGGAATGTCTTAAGGATGTCTAAATATGTTTCTACATCCACATCACATAGATATGTTCTTTAAACATCTTAAAGATTGTGTGTTCCTTGTAATGTAACTAATGTACGTTAGTTGTAATGGAAAGTAAGCTGCTATCATTGCTATTAGATATTTGTTAGAACGGAAGATAAAGAAAAAAGAAAAAAGAAAGGAGCATTCCATAAAAACTCAGTTGTGTGTATGGCTATATATTTGTTAACATCAAGTATATATATTTTTTCTGCTTGTAGATCTTGGACATCTGCATGGGAACCAAAGGTAACACGCATCTGGGCAAGAAGCAATTCTATGCAGCATTGAAACTTATTGCGGTCCATCAGGCTGGTCTGGAAGTCTCTAGAGATATGATAACTGCATCTTTGGATGTTATTACTTTGCCAAGATTTACGTGGCCAACCTCCGGTGATGAGGAAGGCAGAAGAAGTCCAGACATAACTAGAGGAGCAAAGAGTAGACATCACGCCCCTGAGAGCACTACCGAAAGTGAAAGCGAAGCAGAATCCCCACGTGAGACTGGTGGTAGCACAGATTCTCCTACACCGACAAACAGTGTGACTCAAGAGAGAAATGATGGTATGCTGGGTGGCGAGACAATTTTGGATTCTGTTTCCGGAGGTTGGCAAGGCTTATTAGTTTCTGAAGAGCAGAGACAACTGTTAGGTACTGAAGAGGAGAGCTCGGAGCGTCACAGCAGCGACGAAGGTGACGGGGAAGGTGATGGCTCTGGTTTTCCACCGGAAGAAGTATGGATTATCAGCGACGAGCAGCGTGATTATTACGCTGCGCAATTCGCGCAGCTGCAACCTGATCCGGAGGGTCTTCTAGCCGGGCCTGTAGCCAGAACGTTTTTCGAAAAATCACGGCTTCCTGTTTCGGAGTTACGACGTATTTGGCAGCTCGCGGATGTCACGAGGGACGGGGCGCTCAGTTTACAAGAATTCTACGTGGCTATGCATCTCGTCGTACTGAGGAGAAACCATGTGCCTCTGCCCGACGTTTTACCTCCGTCCTTGTCGATCCTGTTAGTCATGCAAACAGCAACAACTGCCGTGCCGCAAATCCCATCGGCGACAACTGCTCAAAAATCACCACCGAACTCCGCGAACGCTCGCGAAAAGAATAGAGAATGGACAAAGTTCGTGGACTCGCCAACTGGAGCGAGCAGCTCCTCAGTCACTAGTCCAGGATTGCAGCTGGTGAATTTCGATTTCCAAAAGTCGGCTGTTGAACGCGACCCGAAGATTTTGCATCCAGTACCGTTGCGCTTAACGCCTGAAGCAGCGATTCTCGCTTCGGGTGCTAACGGTAGCAGTAGCAGCTGCACAACCTTGGGAGATGACGATCTGCAACATTCTGCAGCGTCATTAGTGCAACGACCTCTCGCAAAGAAACCATCTGCAGCTCCCGAAGACGCTGTCATCGTGACTCCTAAAAAGGAACCACCACCTCCACCGCCACCCAGACCGTACAGAACACATGCGCGCAGTTCTAGTCTCGATCTTAATAAATTAGGTATATTATTAATATATATTATTCAAACTTCACGATATTACAATTATATGAAATCCAAGTCTTATGCTATGAATTTGCATATTTTGATAGGAAAAAATGGTCAAAGTTTTCTTGGAGCGCCGCCGCTTGTACCACCTAGAATCTCTCCAGGAATTGTAAGTTTCTTGTATACGACAAAATTTTCTTATATTTTTAAAGAGTTGAATACTTTATTCTACATATCTTGTAAAAAATATTATAACTTTCTTTAAATATTTTTTAAGTCAGGGATTATAATGATTCGTTTTTGTTGCAGACTTCGCCTCGTAAATTGGTCGGCCAAAAGAGTGAGGGTGAAGGACAAAGAACGTTAAGCGAAAGTCAAGCTTTTGTCGCCGATTTCTCTCATTTTTCTCCTAAGAGTGAACTGCCTGAAAATACGTTATCATCTATAGAAAACACGATACCACAATCTCAACAATTCACTGGAGTCTGTGGAGCATTTCATATTTATAGAAAACCGAGTCCAAGTAAGAAATTATTTATAAGTTTAAATATATGATTTTTTTTTAAGTATTAAAGATACTTCTAAAATAGATGCCTCAATCTATTTTTTCGATCGTATCTTTATTTTCCGTAATTATTATATGCTTAATAATTAAAATGTAATCCTAATAGAACGAGATGGTGGCGAAGAAGAGAATAAGAACGAAGAGGATGAAAAGAGGTTAACCTTACAAGAATTAAGAGAAAAGAATGCGGAACTACGCTTAGTCTGCGAAGAACTGACACGTGAATTGGCTAGCGCACTTCAAGAACGTATAAATCTGCGTGCAAAACTCTTGCTCTTGACTTGATGTGATTACTGTTCGCTGTCATTTATTTGCTCGAAGTTACGAGGTATTATATCTCTTCAAATCATTGTGAACATATGTATTTAATATGTTATGCTAGTCTAGAATTCCTTTTTTCCCAATGAAGTATTCATTCACATTCATAACGATCAATATAGACAGACAGAGATGCGGCAGGAGACGCGATTTACAAAAAGAAATATTGCATAGATATTTTATACTTGAGATTGAAAGAATGACTATGACATTATGAATCATGTATATACAAAACTGAGATTACGATCTCTAAATTGATATATAACAAACGAATTTGCTTTTATCAAGTTTACTAGCTATTATTCACATTTATATGTAAAAGTGTTAAACTATTCATTCTAGTTTAAAACCTGCGTTATCGAATTCCTCCCTGTGATTTATTGACTTATATACTATATTTTGCATTGGAACTTCCTTTTTTATCGCTATGAATTTATATATATTTCCAGTATATAAATGCATCTATCATATCGTTCTATCTGAGTAGATATTTAAAACTTCTGATTGTGATTTCTATGCGCAAAAACTTGTTAACTTTGTTAATTTTATAAGGATTGTATATTTCATATTCTTCTGTAAACTGATGAATCTCTTCTAAAGAGCTTTGTTCGCCATAAACGAAACTATAATATGTATTTTGAATCGTATTTGTAAAAACGAATAAGTTATATTTATTATTTGCAACAAAATCGAATT
The DNA here is from genome assembly GCF_000204515.1 of Acromyrmex echinatior. The sequence continues at coordinate 655,875 of NW_011627066.1, read as the reverse complement.
GTATTTCGAACTGAATTTTCGTACTATATAAAATTTTTACGAAAAAATTGACTGAGAAATGGAATAATCAGGATTGTTACGAAGTTATATTTTATTCCTGATAACCTATAAAATGCCTGTTAAACATTGAAGAAAGATATATACGAGAAAAAAGTGGAATCTGCAGGAACAGAATACTTCAAAAATAAATTTATATAGATATATGATGCTTATAATCAATTCATGTTGAATACATCGATTTTGATGTATTCAACAAGCAATTCTTTGAAATGATTATAGCAATTCCTATTATTATTGCTATAAGTTGCAACCCAAGGTCTGAGAAGAATATAGATCTATCAAAGTCACGTCCGCAAAAGTTATTCGATAAAAATCGAGTTAATATAATAATCGTCATTCATAATATCTAATAATAGCGATTACTCATTAGATATAGAATTGCTTTATAGAAAAAAATTACTATTATTTAAATAAAATTTTCTAACTTCCTGCTTTTTAAAATTTTGATCTTAAAAAAAACTAAATTCTCGATTAAAATTCAATCTCCGTGGCTCAGCTCTATATAAATCTCAGCACATTATTTATAAATCGTTATTTTTATCCGATTAAATATATATTCATTCCTGATTAACGTTAAGACCATCACATTTTCCAAATTTTTACTTTGTTTTCTTATAAATAGCGGATAAATCAATTTGCCAAGCGACTGTCGTTACTATAAATAACTCTTTGTGCCATATAACGAAATTTTGAAATACATATATTGTAATCAGTAATCGTCTTGTCAAATATTACGAGACTTAGAAATAAAGCTTGGAAAATCAACGAGTCATGCAACAAAGATTTTTTTGTAACTATATAATAGATACTGCGTAAAAATTATAGAAAAATTAATACTTATATCAGAATACTTATATCAGAATTGTCTCTGATTTATTGTCTGCAGTCCTGTATAAAAGAAATGTAACAATATTGTAATGTAGAATACATATACAGAAGTGTCTGTCAAGTATGAATAAAAAAACTACTTTAGTTTCATAACAATTTTTATTGATGTCATTGTGTGAATGGAAAAATATTATGCAAAAGAAAAAAATTAGAAATACTTGTAACACATCTCTTGAATATGAATGAATGAATGATGCAAGTTAAGTATTGCAACTGCAATTCTATACAAATACGCCGATTAATACAGTAAAACTTCCGTGGTGATGTACTGTGATGAAATTCGATGAATAAAATCGCGATAATAAATTTAATACAACAGAATCAAAATATCATCCTATTGTCATACACACTTCTGATTTTATATAATGTTTACTTTGTGACACTGCAGGCTCTACTGTATAATACTCGAGTTAGAATATTTATATTTGTTTTATTAGCAAATTGACTGTAATAATACGAGATAAATACGTAGTTTAGTTATGAACATTATATATATAGCCTGTCTTTTTTTTCATGTTTCAATCACCGACGAATAGATATTACTTTATCTAAAATTCTATTAATTGTGCGAGAATGTACGTTCTAACATCCTTTATATAATATTTTGGATAAATTCCTGCTAGAAGTTAATAATGACGCCGATTAATACAGTGTTTCTTACATCAGTTTTTTTTTACATGATATGCTCCACACAGTGACTTCGTACGGCGAGGCCGGAGCTAGGAGGACACAGATGAACAATCGACTTCTGAATACTATTTAGTTGTCCTTGGTTTGCATGAACTTGATCAAGTCGATGACTCGGCTAGAGTAACCGAACTCGTTATCATACCACGAGATCAGTTTCACGAAGTTATCGTTTAGAGGAATGCCAGCCTTGGCATCGAAGATGCTGGAGTGGTTGTCACCAATGAAATCGGACGAGACAACGTCGTCCTCAGTGTAGCCCAAAATACCCTTCAGAGGACCATCAGCAGCTTCCTTCACTTTGGCTTTGATAGCGTCGTAGGAAGCGGGCTTGCCGAGTCGGACCGTCAAGTCGACCACGGACACATTGTGCACGGGTACACGGAAGGCCATGCCAGTAAGCTTCCCGTTGAGAGCGGGAATGACCTTGCCAACTGCTTTGGCAGCTCCAGTTGCAGCGGGAATAATATTTTGTGCTGCACCACGGCCGTCACGCCACAGCTGTTACCAGAAAAGCATAATAAATGTGTTATATAACAATAATCTCAAATGATCTCTCTTGCTAAATAGCTGTGCATGATATACACCTTGCCAGAAGGTCCGTCAACGGTCTTCTGAGTGGCTGTAATCGCGTGTACAGTCGTCATGAGACCCTCGATGATCTCAAAGTTGTCGTGGACCACTTTGGCGAGAGGTGCTAAGCAGTTTGTAGTGCACGAAGCGTTGGAGACAACCTTGAAGCTTGGATCGTAAGCTTCCAAGTTTACACCGACGACGAACATCGGCGCATCAGCTGATGGGGCGGAGATGATGACTTTCTTGGCACCGCCTTCCAAATGAGCCTGCAAATGCATTAAAAAAAAACATTAAATTCAGATGTACTAGAGAATTCTGGAAGTATGAATTTTGTTTTGTTTCACATACGGATGCTTTCTCGATGGTCGTGAACACGCCAGTCGATTCGACGATGTACTCAGCGCCAGCCTTCGCCCAGGGGATTGCCTTCGGTTCGCGCTCGCTGAAGACGGCGATCTTATTTCCGTTTACAACCAGACAGTTGCCTTCGGCTTTGACTTCTCCTTTGAACTTGCCGTGAGTGGAGTCATACTTGAACATGTAGACCATGTAATCGAGACCGATGAAGGGGTCATTGATGGCGACGACCTGATTGACATAGATCTCAGATTAGTAAAACAAATATGACTTAGCTAATTTTGTGGAATTGTCTTCCTTTCATACCTGACCACCGCGCTCCAGGGAAGCCCTCAGCACGAGACGGCCGATACGACCAAATCCGTTGATTCCGATTTTGCTCATGTTGTCTTGAGTGCAACTGCAAAATCGGCCAAGAACGTTACTAGACATTATGCAATAACCATGCGCTCTCTGCGTGAATCTTGCAATCAATGAAATTGGTGGAATCATGTGAAATACATGCGAAAGAATCAGTCTCATCATTAAGAATTATAATAAAAGAATTGGATGTTAGGTTAGAACTAAATAGATGTGTGACATATGATCCATTTGCTTCCCCGCTTTCCCCAATTTTCAGAATATCAATCACGTTTCAAGGATACTTATAAATATCGCATACATGAAAGTTGATATTGATCACGTAGACGTAACTGAAAACTATGCTACCAACGCTTTATCGTATCAGTCTATTAGTTTATTTTATTTTATTAATCAAACATCATACTGTAGAGAAATCGTATTATCAGTATTCTATATTTAAGATTGAATTTATTTTTCACCAATGGACAAATTAAACAAATCTTTCCCGTATATTATTTATTGCTAAAAATACAATGGAGTTATAAATGTAATGCAACGGAATTATCGGAGTTATAAATGTAATGAATTTATCACAGATGCTTATATAATGCGACGTAAATATAATTTAGTCTTGAATGTATCTTTGAGAATATAGCTGAGATGAGAACAGGCTTGGCATAAGCCTCGACGGTACGATATATGATTGGGCACCGGCGAATCTTATAGGTCAGACAAGGTTAAAGGGGTGTGTCTCGAGTTCCTCGACATCCCGGCGTCCCTGAAAATGATCCTAACCTTGCGTGCGTGAGATTGTCAGATCGGCGGCTCGATAAAGCTGACGTAAATCGTCGCGCATCGCGATGCAATATCATGCAATTTCATTCCTGACGTATATAATTTACATTAAAAAAAATCTATTTGGACTTTTAACAACTTTGACTAAGCCTCAATTAACTATTTAATCGATGTCTGCACTATTTAACAAAAATTGAGTTACTACTTTTTCTTCTTGGTACATGAAAGAAAGATTAGATTTATTAAGGAATAAATAAAAAAAGTTCTGTTATAAAAATTAATCACCAATTGAGTTAATCGAAATTTAGTCGAAATTATCCTTATTATTCAAATGCATAGAAATCGAAAATTACGATATTTATAATTTTGCGCAATCAATTTTTTATAACGAAAGCGTAGTCTATTTTTATAACTAATGTTGCAATATATATTTTAATCGTATTTGAGAAAAATTACGATAGTTCGATATTTATTTATATAATTAAAAACAAACCGGTTTTTCTGTCACATTTAAAATCTTCTTTTTTATAACAAAATTATGTTTATTATACAAAACAATAATTAAAACAATAATTCCTAATAAGCTTCTGAAATATAACTGATTAAAAATATATGTCTGAAGATAGAAGTATAGCTGGACCTAATAAATAATAAGAAACTATCAAATCATATATATGAAATAAATTTTATATAATATTTAACAGTTCAACAGTTAAAATGGAAAATTTTGAATCCAAATCGTACAAAATCAATGATATAATAATGCAGTACATTTAATGCACATAACAATAATTAATTTTATAGGATTAATGCTTATTAATTGTGGATTTTCATCAATATAAATCAACTTTAATGTCATTTATCTTATATACTCTTCATTTTTTCTAATTCTTTAAAGAAAGTTGAACCGATATTAAAGTTAATCCTACATTAGTGGAAGCAGATAGAAGAATGATATTAAAACAGTTCAATTTTATACTTATATCATAAATTGCATTGATTCCATTCAATCAATGACTGAATAATTTCTTGAAATTATGTTCAAGACTATTTTAAATATAAGTTCAAATGCCGTTTCGACAATACTCTGTTAAAGTATGCCTTCTAGTCATACGTGTGATATAGCTCTTATTACATCGTAATCAGACGTTAGTATAACCGTATAATTGTTGAGCGATAATATTGATCGCGTGAGAACCGTCTAACGATTGTCATCCGCATCATCAAATGAAGGGATTCTGTCGAATTTCAAAGAGCGAGTTCGAGCGTCATGGACGGCAAGAAAAAGATATCACACCATCCAGTCGTTACATCTCCTCGACTTTCCCACATCGCGTTTCTCAAAGGCTTCTTTGCAGAAATATAGCCGAAACATTCTGCAGCTGCCACGACAATAACTGCCTGGTCCAACCGACGTCACGAGAAATGGCCGGTGCGACTTATACCGTGGGATGGCAGACGCGATTTGTGATTACGTATCACATATAATATTCAAGTCAAAAAATGACGGGCGAATGAACGATTAGCAACGGATGATGATAATGGGTTCACTAGGAGTAGGGAGAGAAAGAAACAGATAAAACGAGAGTATACTTAAAGTAGAAAAGATACTCACTGCGTACCGAAAAACCAGTTCCACTCGCTCCGGCTACTAACGAAGTAGTGTCATTTGAAGGGCACGGATGCGATAATATAAAAAACGGTGCTTCGTGTCTACTCGTCGACGCTCGGAAGCCCACGTGACTTGATTATCGATTGTCGACATGTTGACGCGCCGCGAAGTTCAACTGGATACCATGTCGGTATTGTCGGTATCAATAGAAGTTTTTAATAATAATTTTTTAACTTTTTTGATTCTTTCAGATCTATTTGCTGCTGAATCTATTTATTATTAATGCAATAAATATCAACAATTAAGTGTTATGCCTATTTTTTAATGTGAATTAATTTTAATCTCAGTTCAACTTATTCTTCATCTTTTTCTAATTAATCTAGATTGTTAGATATTGATAAAAATGAGCAGAAACTGTTGTTATTTATCACGTTAATGATAAGTAGAGTCCCTTCAGTGGCAAATAGACTCGGAAAAAATCGAAAGAGTTAAATTACTTTGAAAAAAATCTTAGAATTAAAAAAAGATAGAGATAAATCGAAATTAAAATTAAACTACAATTGATAGAAAGTATTATACATGTATATTATATATTAAATAAATGTATTATTTATTTCAAAATATAAATAATATATATTAAATATATATAAATTTAAATACATTTTATTTTAATATGTATTCAACATATGTGTACAAACTAATTTTATAAAATTCTTCTTACGCAACCTATAAAATAAACAGACTTGCTATTAACAAGTAAATATAACTTATATAAAAATCTATATTTAAATATTTAAATAAACAAATGTAGCAATTAAATTATAAATAATAAAATTTCGAAGTAAATTGTAAAGGATATTGTATATATGTATATTACGACAAGATATTGTCAAATTTGTTTATTGTTTAATTTTTCTTTCTAATATTATAGAAATATAGTTGCATAAATTATAAGATGTTTATTCGTGAGAATTGAAAATGGAATATAATTGCATCAATTGCGTGTATTATAATTTTAATTTTGATAAATTGTTCCTATTCCTAATCATCACCATGCTCAAGAACTTGTTCTTTTACAGGAATATTGCCGAAATCGGCATTATACATGTATTGAACCAAATCGGCTATACGATACGCGTAACCATATTCGTTGTCATACCTGAGGAAAGATAATTTAAGGAATTTTAATCGAAGAAATATCGCATTTTTTACTTGTAAATATATATTATATATCGGGAGTAGATTGCATATTTAAGATATCATAAATTATGTCGGAATTTATAAATTTAATTAATGATGTCGACGGAGTTATTACCAAGCAACGATCTTGATGAAAGTACTGGTCTGCGGAATGCCTGCCTTGGCATCGAATACGCAAGAATAAGTCGTATGGTTAAAGTCCGACGACACGCAATCGTCCTCCGTGTATCCCAGCACGTCTTTCAGTTGTCCCTCGGATGCTTCTTTCATCGCCTCTTTCACTTCTTCATATGTCACCGGTTTATTAACCCTGAATGTCGCAAATATCAAAAACTCTTCCAGTGACACATACAAAACTCGAATTTAATATCGAATATAGTTTAATTTCGATCAAACGTAAGTTGCGTCAATGAAATTTAATATATATATAGTTGCCTGCGAAACCGCGTGATTTCTTCCCTGGTAAAAAAAGATAGAGAAAAATCCTAACGATTTGAATATGGAATCTGGTTTGTGAATTCAGTAATTTGAATCAAATCTTATAGGAATTTTGTACAAAATCGATTCTTATAGAACCGATAAAATACTGATAAAATAGGATTCATCAGGATTCATATCCGACTAATCGTGATGCTCGTGAAGTCGACGTTAAAAGAAAATGATATAAACTTATATATAGAAAACGATATAAATTGATAGAAATCCTATTGTTCTCAATCGTTTTCCATCAACTTTTTTTACCAGGGTTACATTAGCAATTGGCTAATAGTATTAAATACGTCGTCGCTGGATTTTACGCCAGTCGGCCGGTAAACTCAATGCAATTCACATCCGCTAATTACCTGAATGTCATATCGCATAATGAAACGTTGGGAATTGGTACCCTGAACGCTATGGCTGAGATCTTGCCTTTCAGCTCGGGAATAATTTTGGCTAATGACTTAGCCGCGCCGGTTGCGGTCGGAATGATATTTTGGAGAGCGCCTCTACCGTCCCTCCACAATGCCGTAGGTCGATGCTGCGACATAATATAATTGTTCAAAGCATGAAACTTTTATAATGATTATTTACAGGCTCTTTAAAATGTGATGCTGCGTAAGCGTGAATAAATAATTAAAAAAGAATATGGACATGTTCTATCGTGTTAGGTACGTAGTTACAGAATAGTTATATATATATATATATATATATATACAGAATTGAAAATAACTTTGGATCAAAATAATTATATAAAATGTTCAAATGATTGCTGGTACTTTTTGTAGTTTTGTTTATCATGTTTGAGATTTTTAGATAATTATCTTGATATCCAATTTTTATTTTCAGATCTGTATTTAGATAAATTTTTAGATATTTTAGCAAAATCATTCTTTCTGTGTGAACAATCGAAAAAGCATATATTTATTGTTATATTTATTTTTCATCATGCACATTCGAATAAAAAAAAAGGAGAACTCATTTTTTAAATAGTAGTCATTAACAAACAAGACAAGTCGTTATTAACCTTTTCTATCGGACCATCCACGGTATTTTGACATGCTGTCATTGCATGTATGCTGGTTATCATCGCCTCGAGAACTTCAAAGTTGTTATGCATGATTTTGACAATTGGAGCTGCGCAGTTTGTAGTACAGGATGTAGCAGAAATGACATTGTCTCTCTTGGGACTGTAACAAGTGTGATTGACCCCGAAAACGAGCATCGGTGCATCGACCGACGGTGCAGTGATAATAACTTTTTTAGCGCCGCCATCGATGTGCAACTGCATAATTGTACCATTTTTATTTTTAATACAAATACATTAAATCGATATAATTGTATGATATCAGATGCTACTTGTACTAAAAGAATTAGAATAGTATAAAAAGATTTATTTAAGTCCAATATAATGTGTGTGTGTGTGTGTGTTTTTTTATGTGTGTTGTGATAAATATATTAATACGTAACTGTTTAAAAGAAAAGTCAATATTTTTTCTTTTATTTCTGAATTTCTGGCAAATCAGTAGTTTTCCAGTTTCCACATTTTACATGGATCCTGTTGCAATAAAAAATTTAAATCTTACACTTGCTTTCTCTAGAGTTGTGAATGCTCCGCTAGCTTCTATTACGTACGTCACTCCCTTATTCTTCCAAGGTATTTTCCACGGTTGCTTTTCTTGCGACGTGGCTATTCTTGTCTCTCATTGAATAACAATATTTCATGATATTTTATACAAAGAAATATAATATTTATATTAAATATTCTTAAAAGTTAAATTAAATAAAAAATAAAGAAATTAAAATTTAAATATGAAATATAAAAATTTCTTCGACAATTATAAGAATTACATGCTTTGTATTTTATCTCATAAAGATTATTAAGCTCTCTGTAATATTTATAAAATACAGATTACAAATTAAAATACAATTCAGTATACCTTTCTGATTTAATTTTTTGAGTATAGTGCAATTAAAATTGTATTTACCACCACTAATTATAATAAACTCATTATCGCACTCCAAAGGTAAAGGATATGACCCATGGGTAGAGTCATGTTTAAAAAGATATATCATATATTCAGTTGTGAGAAATGGATCGTTGATTAATTTTACCTGTGATAGATATTATTATATTATTATTTAATTTTTAATTAGTAATACATTAATTGTACTTGTACTTCACATAATGAAAAACTTGCTTCAATATTTTTTTCAAGGCAAGCACGAAGGCACATTCTTCCTATTCTTCCAAATCCATTAATTCCTACAATTGCCATAATTTTATACCTATTTTAGACTAATACATTATTAAAGAAAAAGAAAAAAGAGATTTAAGAATTTTTAATGACATTTTGTCAAATTGTAAATAGTGTGAAGCTTATCACAAAACTTAAATACAACGATTTTCACTTTTCTACTCCAGGGAAAAAGTCATGTAATCGATACCGAGCTAATAAAAGCTAGATACTATAATAAAAGTTAGGGGACCCGCACACATTTTCCATAAGAATAATCGTAAGATATCGTTAGATTTAATCAATTAGAGTTTTTGAAAGTGTTTTTGAAAATTCTCGTCTGATTGACTAATTCTTACGTTATGTCTTACGTATTTATTATTTTAAATATAACTACACTTCTGACTTATACTTCTTATTTAAGTCCGATTGTTCCACCTTTTGATAAATTTTAGCTGTTGGGTAAGTAACAAGATTATCCAATTACATGCGCGGATTGCCAGATTTACCTAATAGATAAAATTTATCAAAAAGAAACAATCGGCCCTTACCATGTTTTAAATAAGTTTTCTCGAATCTATTTTATATTTTTTATATTTTAAATAAGTAATAATTATTCGTATCAGTTTTTCATCCATTTCTATGATTGTATATTTTAAATAAGTTTCTGAAATTTATTTTATATATATATTTTTTAAAGTCATAACAGTTATTTTACCGAGCTATGATTGGTATTATACGTAAGTTTAAAGAATTTTTAAAACATAGAATAATTTGCAGCAACAGTAGTGTCATAAATTAATTTTTTAGCTGAAAAATTAAATAATGAAAGATTAACAAGATATTGAATATTTTTAACCAAAGCTGTATTGAGCGCAAATTATTTCGCAATATATTAAGAAAATTTACATATATCTTTATAAAAGATGTATAGAATACTATCAATCTTTGTTTAAGTATAAATCATGTAAAAATATAATGAAAATTGAGATATAATGTATTGGAACATCAAAAATACCTCAGACACGCAAATAATTACCAATTACGATTAAAGGATTAAACTAGTAATGTCACAAAGCAAACGCGGAATGTACAACAATACTCGTTTGTAAAATATGAATAATTGAATAAATCGTGAATATTTTTCATACGCAATAATTGGATAAAACGGCGTGCAGCAAACAGCGAAAGGAAGGGGAGGCACGCTCCCCCCTTTTCGTCACACGGCAAAGCGAGGGGGAGCGTACCATCTGGCGCGCAGCACGGTGGTTGACTACGTCATCACTTCGGCATTCGCTCGGCGACCTCGAAGGGAGATGGATGTGTTTTACGTCGTTCCGGATGTCGCATTAATCCACGACGGATGATATGATATCTACGAACGCTAATTGATAAATCAAATAGTAAGATCAAAAGTAACTCTTTTATCTTTTTTATTTCTTATATCTTTTTTTTATATCTTTTTATTAAAAATATATATATTTTAAATACGACCGAGCCCCATATATCAATATATATCAATAATTTGATTTTATATTATGTGAAATAAATTCCAATTAGTATCTCATCGCGGAATTATTTATATCGATGTTCTCAAAATTCAGCAATTTTAGTGGCGCGAGTGAATGTTTAATGTGATACCGTAATTATATTGTCGTACTGAAAAACTTTAGTATTTATTTTATAGTTTCAAATATTTCGTATGAATTGCTTAATGTGCTGACGGAGAGTAAAAAGTAAAAAGTTTTTTTTTACATAATTGTTCACTTAAGCGTTTTTATTGCTCTCTGATGATTTACAATTAAATAAAGATTAATAATAAGTTATATATTCTTTAAATAAAGATAAATGCAAACACCTTTTTTAAATTATAATATAATTTGGATTGAATATAATAATGAGTACAAATATAGCATTTCCGGGAAAAAATGTTACATATATGGAAATATTTATATATGTATATAATTATATATAATTGTATATCAAATATGTCACTGCAACAAAGCCTACTCATCGAAGATGAATTTTAAAAATGTACCGACTAGATTAATAATTAACTGATTTTGTAATATTCGTTAATATTTCGACAGCTAGATGATCGGCGCGTGACCTTCGAGAATGTTTGGCGCGAAGGGGCGGGTGGCGCGTCACGTTTATGCGAAGTTACCGCGTAGTCATTTCATTACCGAGACTCGTACAAGCAGGTAATCGTGTCGCGTGTCACCCTTCTCCTTCTTTTTGAAACATAATCGCGACAAATGTTAGATAATATGAAATATACTTTATGAATACTCACAATATATGATTACTAGCACAATTAATAATTATTCATAAAAGAATCAAAGTGACAATTATATATTACGGAATAGATTTGTATGGTTCATTTATTTGGAATCAACATGCGATGAAAAAACAGAATTTATTACTATTTTGCGATAATTACGGACGACAATTATTTTTGTTAAATGTAACATTTTTATCTCGCTTGAATATAACTTGATTATTTTTTTAACAGTATCACACGAATTGCATTTTTCATGATATGATAAACAATTGAATGTAACTTTGAAATTGTTTGTCAGTAATAAAAAAAATATTCCTCTTGTATGTATTTTTAAGATCTTTTTTAGAAAATGTATAATTATTTTTATAAATGTCTAACTGAATGGTGAATTAAAAAATTCGATTCTCTTATAGAAATTATATATAATATTTAAAAAATTATATGATTATTATTCAATTATATGATTATTATATAATTATTCAAGATAACTTTGTGTTTAGTAAATATTTTTTTAATTTCTCAATTCAATTTTTTGCTTAAGTTTTTTTAAATATTGATTTTTTCTGCTCTGTTTTAATTGGGATTTCATATTCTTTTTGTTACAGAATCATCGTGGCGACATTGCAGATTAAAAATTCCATTGTTGCGCATCTGATTGGTAAGCGATAAATTAAAGTTTTTATTGAGGCAATAGATATATGATAATTTTATTAATTACTATATATCTAGATGCATTTTAACTAATTATCTATTAAATATTTTATTTTGCTAAATGTAGTGCATACATATATTTATAATAATATACAATATAATAAATTTGAAAAATGTATATAGTAATTGAGGGGATGGGCTGAATAAAGTCACAATTCTACTTAAGCCCTTTTTCCGGCAATTATCTTTTTTTGTATTATTGATCGTAATAGAAAAGTATTATAATATGTAACTTCTTAAAAACATTACATAAATTCATTCAATATGTATCCATTTATGTATAATAAAAAAACTAAATTATTTTAATTTTTATTAATATTAAGATTTTGTAATTAGATCTTTATTGCACCCATCTCCTCAATTATAAAAATAACTATTAAATTAGTTAGTTATAGCTAAGTTACAGTTAATAGTATACTAAGTTATAATTACACTTTTATATCTACACTGAGAAAAAAATATAGTCAATTTTAATAAATATTTAGTTCAATACTGCCAACTAAACATTTATTTACAGTAAAAACTATTTGTTTAGTAAAAAAAAAATTGTTTAAATCAAATTAACATTTCTTGTATTAAATAAATATATATGTTTATATTTAATAAATATTTAGTTGACAATATTCAACTAAATATTTATTAAAATTGACTATATTTTTTTCAGTATAGTTATACTAACTAATTCAGTATACTAATTTAATAGTTACTTTTATAATTTATCTTTTACGACATTCATTAAATCTATATTCAGTTCAATAGCTTGCTTTAATTTCTGATATAGCAAATCGTTGATCTAAAATTTAATGTTCCGCTAACTAATTATACAAGAGAATATAAAAATATATAAAAATGTTGTTTATCGAGACTCATTTTACAATATACTTCTCAGAATCACATTTAGTACCTGATGGGACAATTATATAAATCAATATTTATGGAGTTAATAGAGATCCCAATCTCTGACCAAATCCAGAATAGAATTTGATCCAGATAGAATCTATAAGTAATAATATTTATATAATATAATTTATAATTAATAATTATGTAAGCCTTATTAAAATTTTAAAATTGAATATCTAATATTAAGCGGGAATGCCTCATATAGCTTAGTATAAAATATTATGTAGTAATTATTTAAATTTGCTGAATAACATTATTTTTTGAAAATATTGGATGTTATATTATATGTAATTCTTTATATAAAATAGTAAATATTTAAATATTATACAAATTAACATTATTACTGGTAATACAAATCTTAGAATTTTTTATCTTTAGAAATGAGAATCTTGCATTTCATACAGATTTAACTCTTACAATCGATGCTCTAAATAGCAAGATCATGTTTTCTTGACGATAAAATATCAGAAACGTTATATTGACATCAATATGATGACAACTGCAGTAGAACTCGAATTATACAATATATTTTTCGATTCCCGCAGGTTATCTGATTTCGTGCTCTCTATAAACATTATAATAAAAGTCTGGCCAAAGCAGATCGGTCTTTTAACTGATCGCTTCTTCCATTCGGTATACAATTCCGATAGTTTCGTATATTTACGGAAAGTGAGAGAAAGTAAGAAAAAAGGGGAAAGGAGGAGATAAATAACTATATATCTGTTATTTTTATCCATTTCAAACTCATATTAAAGGATTTCTAATATCTATATATATTTTATGAAACAGCGCTATATTTGAAAAAATCAAGCATACCTAATGCTCCATCGGATCTCAATAACGAGCTTGAATAATCCGACAATTGAAAAATATGGTTTTGATAAATCCAAGTTCTATTTTCCTCGTCATTGGAAAAACGTCATTTTTATGACAAAATGAAACGTTTTTGATGACAATAAAATAACAAAATAACGTGATCTTACTGAAGTATCATTTAGGCTGCAGTCTACTTGCTTCTTCCAAATGTTCTGAACGTTGCGCTCTAAACGCTACGCTTAGATCCATTATTGTTTTAAATAAATATTATACAGGGTGTTTAATAAATGACGATAAATCTCTCGCATAGAGGTATAGGAATAAACTGAGTTGAAAAGTTTTCTACTATTTTACAATTTTTGCAATAATTAACAGAAGATATCAGTTACTATAAAAATCATTAAATTGGTTTTTAATAATTTTTTATTCGAGTACTACTATCAAGTTTATAGAAAAACAGCAAGAAACAAAAATTATTTATTTTTTTCTTATAGAGCTCTAAGAATTTTTTTAGAATTTTTCATCAACTTTTTAGTACTGCATTTTCTTGTGTTGGCAACTATTTTTATCAACATGAGAAAATGCGATACTAAAAAATTCTGAAAAAATTTTCAGAGCTGTATGAGAAGAAAATAAATAATTTTTGTTTTTGTTTGTTTGTCACTTGTTGTTTTTCTGTAAAGTTGATAATACTTCACTATTAAATCTATAGTGTCAAATTGAATCTAATGTGAGTCGCCACTGCTCCTACTAAGTATATCGTTACTTTTTACCAAAATGATAATTAAATTTGACACTATAGCATGTCAATTCGACACTATATATTGACACTGTATAGTGTCAAATATAACATATACTTATTTATAAAATAGACTGCACGCTTCTATTCTATTAATAAGAGAGGGCAATAATAAATACATATATAGATATTATAACATTTTATATAATAAATTACAATTTTATTTTGACACTTAAAAATATATTCAATATTTATTAACTGAATTTATAATTTATAATAAATTAATATACATATGTATAGGGTGTTTGAAAATTAATGATAAATCTTTCGCACAGAGGCAGAATGGACTAAACTAAGAAGAAAAATCTACTATTTTATAATTGTCGTAATAGTTAACGAGTTATTAACTTAATAGCCAAATTCGCCCAACCCACCGCCAAATGCAAACGTGCTACAGGATAGGATTGCGTGTAATGTCTAGCGATGGCGAAGGCGCGTCTCACCGCCCGGGGCGGGTACTATTTAAAGAGCCTCAAAGGGAGAGAGTGACAAATTGCATCACTTGAGTGATCGCATCCAATCAGAGGAGACCGGACATATGACGGAGTTTGCCATTCTCTCCCTTTGAGACTCTCTAGTACTATCCCGTCTAGTAATTAATATATATTAATTATACAATATATACAAAATATGTCCATACATATATACAATATATAAAATATCTTTTACTGGGTTATTTGTAATAACAAACTAATAATCACTTATAACACAATTAAATTAAGATATTTATAAACTATGTGAATGCGCAATAAATCTAAGAAATAAAGCAAAAACCCTACAACAAAACCTATTAATATATTATATATATTGTAATTTGGATAATTAATAATTTAATTAATTTTTTGTTTACCTGCATTTTTCATGATATGATAAAAAATTGAATGTAACATTCAAATTGTTGGTAATAAAAGAAATATTTATTTTTTTCTATTAATCTCTAGTTCATTCCATTGACTCTAATTACTCACTTTTTTACAGATATCGTAATAAGAGATTCAACTTTTTTATCCATTCTGAATTTATTTCACAATTGTGATGAATTGACGTGTGTTTGATTCATTTATAAAAGTCAACCGATAGTAATATAGATAATAGCTGTATATTACATCTTTCGGATGATATTTTCCCTCTCCCGGGTACACCTTGACGTGGTGGGAGGGCTCAGTACCCAAAGGATATTTACACGAAAAAAATGATTTTTCTCAAATATCTAAAAATTTTTGGATCTATTTGAATGATAGGTCCAAATAAATTTTTATCGAGATATTGAGTAAAATTGTTTTCTTCATGTAAAAATCCAACGGGGAAGCTAACGTACCCTCGTCCGCCGATTTAATGAAAGTGAACGAACCGCAGCCGGTTCGTCGCGGCGCG
>NW_011627066.1:625811-639600 GCF_000204515.1 Acromyrmex echinatior | reverse complement strand
CGCCTTGGTGAGTCGTCCAAAAAGGAGTTGTATAACTCTGGTCAGGGCGCTCATTCTCTGTCATTATCTACCAGCCTAAATCGCGTTTAATCTGACTTGGTCAGAGCCTAGCTCTAGTAGTTTTTTTAAAAAAAACTAGCTTCGTGCCGAGGGGTTGGATCCCATTCCTGAATTGTCTAGATTGTTAGACAATCGGTGATGGTACCAACTTTACCCTTATTAGAGGAGCTCGTCACGTCTACCAGTCTCTTGGAATCGCTCGAGGTACAGCACCACTTGTGTCCCACTAGAACTAGCAGTTAGGGCGTATTTCTGAGTCAATTTTAAACGTGATTTTGCGTAAAACAGAGGTGACGGACTCGATACGATCGATTTCGTCTTCTTTCGTATGGGTCTTAACCCTTGTTCGGCATTCATCGCGTGTTTCGTAAGTACTCGTCGACGTGTGGTGTTGATTCCACCGATCGAAATAGAAATCTTATCATGGGTTTTGTAAACGTGGAGTGCCGCAGTGTCGCGCGAAAGACTTTATAAATAAATAGTCCACGCGCGTTTATAGTATACTATTCGCGAGTGTTTAACGCGAGTGTCCTGTGCGAGAGGATGTCAACCCGAATCTGAGAGGAGGAGGAGGTCTGGCAGAGACATCAGGCACCGGCGGAGCAACCTTGCGGTAAATATCATTTTTTGCTTATTACAATCTTTCTGTTTAATCTTAAGTCGTTTTATTTTAATTTAAAAATGATAATTTAAAAAAAGAATTATTTTAAAATTATTTTGAAATTTTGTAAATACGTATTTTTAAGAAAATGTATAATTATTTTTATAGATATAACTAAATGATGAATTAAAAAATTCGATGCTTATAAAAATTATATATTTAAAGATTTACATGATTATTTTCAAAAAAACTTTGTGTTTAGTAAATATTTTTAAAAATATTAGTTGAATTTTTTACTGTTCTAATTTGGATTTTATATATTTCTAATTTGGATTTTATTCTTTTTGTTACAGAATCATCGTTGATGATGTAACTCCGCCGTTGTGCATTGGGTTGGTGAGTAATGTATTCATTTTTTATTAACGGAGGTAACGGATGTATGATAATTTCATTAATATATTTACTATATATCCAGATGCATATTATCCATATGCATCAATTTAATAAAAATATATTGATAAATGTATGTACAGCATTCCATACATCCGTTGCCTTGAAATGGATAAGTTACAATAGATTAGGATAAATTTAATCCTGAATGTCTCTTCATTATAGAATTTATTATGCATTTAAATTTATAATTTCACGTTACAGCCAGTTTGAATTATTTTTAGTCATTTTTATAAGTCACCACTGCTCTTACGCAATATTTCGTTAATTTAATTAAAAAATAAAGTAAAATCGTTTAATTCCAGAAAATTATTAAAGATTAAAATTTTGTAAATTCATACGTTAATATGAATGCGTTGATACTAATTATAAATAATTCAAACTTAACTTTGATACTAAGCAATGCAATTTCAAAACGATGATATAAATAGACTGATCTTATATGGTCTTTTAAAAATGTTTCGCATTTTTCTTTTTACACTAAAAGATTACATCTTGATACATTTGAAAGTAAAAATAAAAGATAATAAAATATTCGTATTTTTTAAATATGTGAAATAGGAAATTAAAAAATATAAAAATATATGAAGAGCAGAATTCCAAAATGCATTTTATTCAAAATTTTTTTAGTTAGAAATGGCGTAGTATTTAGTGTTGAAAAATTCATATTATACAATAAGTTACTCTGAATATTTAGAAAGTGTAAAGAAATGAAGGTTTGAATCGAGTGATAATAAAATTTATAAAAAGTAAGTTACATACAAAGTATGAAAACAATGTAATTTAAAAATTTAATGTAATAAGTGACTTTCACTCAATAGTATCAAACGAATTTGCAAGATGCTCCTGTTTTCTCATTTTATACAATTCACATAAAAACAGGAGGATCAATTCTTTGCAACAATACTATGTCTCGCGAACTGTAAGATTATCCATTTATATTACCATGTAATATTTTTCATGAACCGCTGAAGAAGGACCTGTGAGTTCCGAAACGTACGACTTATTACATTAAGTTTTTAAGTTACATTGTTTTCATATTAACATTGTATTCGATTGAATTACTTTTTATAAACTTTATTACCGCTCAATTCAGAGCTTCATTTCTTTACACTTTGCATTGTGTGTGTGCAAAAAATGAGAGAAATTTAATTATTTGTTTAGAAAGTATTTTTTTCAACGTTAATTTATAGTATGTAGAAAAAACGTAGACATTTTGAAGTACATTATATTTTTTAACTAGAGACAAACAAAGAGCATTTGTTTAATTTTTTAATTTTTAGTAATTGTTTAGCAATTTTGTTTAATATTTCACATCCTACTGATCGGCATATTGTTATTTTCTGTAAATGTAATTTTCTTATGTGTGAAGTTTCTTTCTTTCTTTGCGTTTTCTGAAAATTACAAATTTTAGACAAAACGCATTTTGAAAGTTTGCTCCTCATATATATTAGGTGTTGGAATTAATTCGTAGCGTTTTACAAGTGATGGGAAGTACTTTCATTAATGTATTTTTTAATGCTCATGTGAAATAAATAACATTCTTTCATTAAAAAACGCTACGAATTAATTCCAACACCTAATAGAAAGTAATTAAAGTAAATGAAATTGTCTATTTATATCATAATATAGAAATGTTTATTGCAGTATATATAATAAAAATTTTTTCATGGATGAATATGTATAAATATATATATATATATATTGTATATATACAAACGTAAATATTCATAAACATATATAATTTTATATGAAATGTGTCCATATCCAATCCTTCTTTTTTTTGTAAAATTACTTTTTAGTGTAACAGATATAATATATTATAGATATAATAGTAATGCAAAAACATTAAAAATAATTAAAAGGGTAATTATCACACTATTTATTTTAAAGAAAACAAAGTTTGAAAAAATATAAAAAATCACTTATGTATAATTATATATAAAATTATATATAATTGAATATGAGCAATTTTTTTATATTTTTCCAAATTTATTTTTTTCTAAAACGAACAATATGAAAATTATCCCTTTAATTATTTTTTATTATTTTTTCACATTGTTATTATATATTTCTATTACACTAAAAAGTAATTTTATAAAAGAAATAGGAACGTATGAATATGTATGGACATATTTTATATATGATTATACGTTTTTATGAATATTTATGTATGTTTATACATATTTATACATACACTGAGAATGAAATGCCTAAATTTAAATAAATATTTATTTGAATATTGCTAACTAAACGTTTACTTACAATAAATAAGTATTTACTTAATGAAAAGAAATGATTGTTGAATCAAATTAATGTTTTTTGTACCCAATAAATATATTTTTATGTTTAATAAATATATATATACTATATATTGGTACTATTCAAATGAATATTTATTGAAATTTAGCATATTTTTTCTCAATGTATTAATCAGGTTTCGGTCTTATTTCAAATAAATTTATTTAAAATTTATATTTTAAATAAAGAAAAAATTAAAATGTTATTTAATATTTCATTACACAACGATTACTAATAAATTTACTGGAATATATCCGTATTAAATATTTATTCAATATAAATAGCATTTATTTTGATGTAGCAAATCAAATTGTTGCGTAATTGATTTAAATTATACGAAATTGATGAAATATATAACAAAAATTGTTTGTTGACGTAATAAGTTTGATAAGTACTTAATTTTAAAACTTTTTTTTAATTTGGATTTTATTTTGAATATCAGAGTCATTAATAATTTTAAGTAATTTTTAATAAAAAATTTGAATATTTAGAATAATCGTCAACTTT
Organism: Acromyrmex echinatior; assembly: GCF_000204515.1. Next base: position 635,681 of record NW_011627066.1, on the reverse strand, counting down.
CTTCGTATTTATTAAATACAAAGTATACAAATTTATTAAATAAGTCATAAAGATTGGAACTTTGACTGAGGCAATGATTAAATATTAACTTCTTGTATGCTTTTTGATATTTACATTTTGAACATTACAGAATTGCAAATATATTTTAGTGATCAATTCATTATCTGAAAAAAAGGCCTCATCGCTGTCCCTCGCGTCAGATGGACGTGATTGCATGGCTTGTATTATTGCTTTTCTCTTAGAAAACACAATAGAAATTTATAGAGAATAATTAAATAATTCCAAACCGAATAATTTCATAATATTTTAGATGTTAGAATATATTTTAATATTTTTGGAAATTTTAATATTTCTAAATTTCTTGGTATAAATTTCTTATAATATTTAATATCTTTACTATTTAAAGGGTATATATTATAGAATTATTCGGAATGAATTTCGATTGGAATTATTCGATTACTTCTTAGATTTCTATTGTTTTTTTTTAAAGGAAAACGGAATAATTCCACATTCTAATCTAATCACATTCTAATCTTTTTAATTCTTTCTCTCTTTCTCTCTCTCTCTTATATCATGATTCGGATGTTGCTTTTTCAAATCGATGTGAACATGATTCGCTCATGTTCAACATGAAGTAATACGTGAATCATCGGATCGTTCGAATCATGTAACGAAAACTGGAAAATTGTAATGAATCAATATCTCGATCAATAATTCTTGCTTCGCAAAAATCATCGTGAATATGACGTTAAATCTCGATTGCATATTTTTGAACAGTCCGAATTTGCGGTCGAATTAAGCAGTTAAACTGACTTGCGCGGTGGGGGTGAGCAACACGAAGGTGACCGAGGTGACGTCACGTATCAAAGTTATTAGTAAAATGTCGTCGCAAACACGGAGCGGATCGACTGCGCATCGGATGGTGCCGGAATGTTTTTCCATTCGTAATATCGTCATAATCGCCGTTGTTTTTTAGTGCTCGTCAGTCGCATGACACGATTCTGATGTCGGTGATTTCGCAAGACGCGTATAACGCGAGATTTCCTCGATCGAAACTCAGGTATAAGTATTTTATGCAAGCAATGATAAGACGCGAGCAGTTATATCGCCTGGGGGGTCGATTGTGTATCTTGAAATGAGATAAAAATTACAGAAATGGACAAATTTATTGATCAATGAACTTCTAAATATTAATTTGCTCACTTTTGTAATTTTTGGCTGCTTCCTTTTAGGAGATACAATCGGTACTAAACGTCGTTCTATCTCTGATATTCAAAGAATGACGAAGATAAAACGATACTTGTGTCGATTGTGTATTGTTAAATAAAAGCAACCTTTATCTCATTTCAAGACACAATTGATCGCCTGAACGTCGTACTTCACGAAATGATATTTTGGCGACATTTCAACATATCCTTCAATTTTCCTTCGAGTTTCAATCTACATGTTTGCTAATGTTTGCGACATGAGACGATATAATCGCCATGAATTTCCTCGATGATTCAAAGTGCGGAGAGTGGACGAAAGTACGTGCGGGGTAGCAACAGGTGTAGCATCGCCGCGACGCGGACGGTAGCCACGCTTGTCGCGTGAAGTTGACTGCGCAATCAACGAATCTCCGCCATTTCAAATTTGTCCGTTGCACTATTGCGTACTAGAGTCATTACGGGCGCGTCGCGGGTGGTTCGCACGAGCGAGATTTTCGCGTGTTATTCCTCCATTACGATTTAAGGAGGCGCTCTTTGCGATTAGCAGTTTTACGCGATCAATGAGAGTGTTGTGTATGTCGTTATGAATATCGTACGGTAGTGGTATGTGAACGATATCGACTATCTTTTGTTTCGCGAAACAGAGTTGTGTCGCGAGTGGTTCGCACGAGTGAGATTTCTGCGTGTTATTCCTCCATTACGATTTAAGGAGGCGCTCTTTGCGATTAGCAGTTTTACGCGATCAACGGGAGTGTTGTGTACGTCGTTATGTGTATCATGCAATAGCGATATGTGAACGATATCAGCTATTCCTGCTCCGCGAAATGGAGTTGTGTCGCGTGTGTCGGTGTGTACAGTGTGTGTGTGTGTGTGCGTGTGTGTGCAGATTAATACTAGGAATTTGAAGCAACGACGAAGAGAGAGAGAGAGAGAGAGAGAGAAAGAGAGAGGAGAAAGCCCAGGATGGCATCAGGCAACGGCAGAGCAACCGTGGGTGAGTCTCTTCTAATTGAGGGTTAGATCGTTGTAATTTCGCTGAGCTCGGATTCGAATACTATAAGAACGCAATAATGATCCTTATTTTCGAAGAAATAAATCGCAATATGCGATGTAAGGTATCTTAATTCTCACGTGGCTGTAGCGTTAGAAATTGTGCGCGCGCGCGCGTGTATGTGTGTATGAGTCTCAACGAACGCTTATAATAGCATGAGATCTAGTTACAATTTATGTATTTACACGAAAAAAATTTATGTATTTTTTTTTATTTTATTTTATGTTGAGAAACTAGAATATTTGCTAGAATATATTTTAATATTTTTAAATAATATTTAATGTATAAAAAGAAGAGCATAAAAAAACCATTGCACAAGTTATAGTTTGTGATATTTATTATCATTACATTAATTAAAACATTAAACGTTTTGGCCACAATCTGGCCAGCCTCAGTAAATTCACAATATTCTTAAAACGTTAGTTACATATAGCTGACATTAAATTCAATCGTCATATGATATAATTATATAAACGTGTTTTTTCATACGTGAAGATGTCTCGTTCAATAATGTCACATATGAAAGAACACGTTTATATAATTATATCATACGACGATTGAATTTAATGTCAGTTATATGTAACTCTGCGTTTTAAGAATATTGTGAAACTGAGGATGGCCAGATTGTGGCCGAAACGTCTAATGTTTTAATTAATGTAATGATAATTAAATATCACAAATTATAACTTGTGCGGTGATTTTTTATGCTCTTCTTTTTATACGTTTTGAATTATAACCACATTCGTTTTTATGATGTATTTTAATATTTAATATATTTAATATTTAAATATTTGAAATTGTGGAAGACAAAATTTAAAATTATTTAATAATATATATAAACAATATTATTTAAATAAACAAGTAAATTAAGCGATTAGGTTTACTTATCTAATTTTGTAAAAATTAATTTATCTAAATAACTTTTTAAAATTAATACGGTTCTTTTTATTTTATTTGAAAGGAGTAAATAAAAAATTTGACATGTGTAGTATTTATTTTTTGGGACATATTTTTGGGGATTGCTTTTGATATTTGGATACATTTATATTATACAGATTAATATTTCAACTCCGCTGTGCTGCGCATCAGACTTGTGAATCGTAAATTGTTTTAATTTTAAAGTAATGACTTTGTGAAAAAAAATTATATCAGATGCATGTGATAACCTTTTTTTATTGAATATCACCATTAATAAAATAAAATTTTTTAAAATAATAAATATCGTATATTATGGTAATAGATTTTATACTATTTATTTTAATGAAGTAATTAATATTTGAATGTCTTTTATTTCTATAATTATAATTTATCTAGAGAGCGAATGTTTATATTGCGAATATCATTGAAATAATTATATCTCACAAATCATTGCTTTGGAATGAATGAGCTATGCTGCAGATTAATTATTAGATATATAAATATTATTAATTATCATGTACATAAATATTAGCAATTATTTATATAGATATTACTGTATGCATACAGTATACTAACGTATTTTAATTAACTTAAACATATAAATTACTCTATTTAAAATTATACAGGGTGTCATTAAATTACGGCATCTTCAATCTTGAGCAGATAGAATGAACTAAACTGAGTCGAAAAGTCCTCTACCATTTTGCGATTTTCGCAATAGTTAACGAGATATTAATTATTAAAATGGTTAACGAGATATTAATTATTAAAAATCGTTAAATATTGGTTTTCAATAATTTTTTACTCAAATACTATCAATTTTACAAAAAAAAAAACACCAAGAGATAAAAATTATTTATTTTCTTCTTATAAAGTTCTGAAAATTTTTTCAGAATTTTTTAATACCGTATTTTTTCTTTCTTTATGGTGATAAAAATAAAAAAATGCAATACTAAAAAGTTAATAAAAAATTCTGAAAAAATTCTTATAGTTCTATGAGAAGAAGATAAATGATTTTTTTGTAAAGTTGATAATATTTGGGTAAAAAATTATTGAAAATTAATATTCAGCGATTTTTAGTTTAATTAATATCTCGTTAACCATTACGAAAATCGCAAAATAATAGAGGACTTTTCGACTCAATTTAGTTTGCTCTATTTATTCAGAATAGGTAATTTGCCGTAATTTAATGATATCCTGTATAAGGTAATGCCATGATCGCACTTAATTCACTCATCAAAAAAAATATTATTACTTATATAGTTTTACCTATTTATTTATTACTTGTTACACATGTCTCTATTGTAATCTGATTATTTTTAAATTATTAATTACAAAAAACAGTATCAATATAATTTTTTATTTGTTTTTGAGAATTAATTTGACACTCTAGTCTTGCGAAACCATTAGACTTATTTTTATCAGAAATGATAGTGCAGAAGGAATGATGAGTCCTCCTTTGTCAGACAAAGCGAATAATAGAGCAAGGAAAATCCTATTTTTATATAAGTAATAAGAATATACTACAATTAATCATAAAAGATAAAATAAGAAAAATTTAAATATTTGGAAATGAAGACTTTGAAAAATATATAAAATACACGATATCTCATGATATTAGACTTGTATGAAAAGGTTGAGTTTCTCATAATTCTTATATTCTCTTTTCTTTATTACGCAGCAAATTAATATAAAAAGAATATGTTAGATTAATATGTAATACCAATCTAACGAGAAATTTTTCAAAGGTATATATGTAAAAATAAACTGAATATGCGGGAGGGTAACATGCTCGCAAATTGCGAGTTCTTATATTTTTTTTAATTATTATTGTTTATTTAATACAAATATAATTAAATACAAAAATAATCAATAAATAATGGGAGTTTTTAATGGGAAAGAATCTACAAAACTTGCGCTTGATTATCCGCGATGATTTTCATTAGTCTTGTTATTTCTTAATTCTTTTGTATTGTAAAGATTGAAAGTCTGTTTTAATTATTTATTACTCATTTTCGCAAACAGTAAAATCTATTTTATTTGCAAAACTCTCACAACGTCTAACGTCTTATCTCCACACAGAATACTTTATCCGAGGAATATTCTGGGATATTCTTAGGACTTGGAATGTTTTTTGCTTGTCTTTAAAGTATGTCTTGGAGGTCTATTCTATATAGGTTTACATATGCGGTCATATTGCGAAATTATAACATATGTTATCCAGATAAAAGTCATATAAATAATAATCGTTAAAATTTTATTCTGCGAGCCATGTCCGTAGAAAATAATATGTTATGATAAGTCTAAACTATTCTAATTTCAATCTTTAAAAACAAAACAATAATCAGCTAAAGGCAAATACATAATGTCGCTATGACTATTTGAATCTTTCTAAAATGCTCACATACGAGTAGTGCAAAAATTTTGTATCGGATCGTAAATTCAAATCGTTTGATTGCAATTGAATATTCAGCATTTCCAATATGAGTTTTTATTCAGTTGTTTTTCTGTGTCCAAGATTTTTATATCCTCCCAAAATCATGACTATGTTCTAATCTATGCTGTGATCACAGATTCATAAGACGTTTTTCTATTAATGTGATTGTTGTCTTCTTTGATTTTCGTTTTCAATAAACGTCCCACATAGGTTGCATTACAGTCTCGACATTGTATTTTATACATGACATTTTTATTAGAGCTTGATGAGAGAATATCTTTATGGCCTTTGATAATGCTATTTATTCAATCCAATATATTCCAATATATTCCATTTAGATAATTCAATTTATTCAAAATTTATAACATAGATTAACATTCATATACTTTGATTACATTCATATTTTTGAATTTCTCAGATATTAAAGGCAAATAGGGTACCGTGAACCAACTTTTACTTGCAGTTTCATCCTCTTTATCACTGTCAATCTGTTTTGATATCTGTTTATTGATTTATTTAAAAGATTTCAATTTAGAATGTATTACACTAAATATGAACTCAATTGGGTAGTTATTTTCCAAGAATATATTGACTATTAATTCTACATTTTTAGGATGATATTTTGGATGTGACAGCAAAACGGCCCTATCTAACCAATTACTAGGCCTTTCTTTTGTGCTAGCGGATGGAGAGAATGGTAATTGATAAACCTGCCCGAAAATGTCTGTTTGTGAAACCAATCAAATTCTATTATATTATCGTTCTTTATTAAAGTAATATCGAGAAAATTCAATTTATCTCTTTCCATTTCTGTAATGTAAATTTAATTTTTAAATGCAATAAATTAAAAGTATTAAGAACTTTATTGATAGAATCATACGGGACTGCTATTGTGATATCATCTACATCTCATGTAAAAAGATGTATCAATTCTCAAATTCTCCAACGCTTTATTCTCTAAATACATTCAAGCACCAAATCTGACTGGAGAAAGCGGAGATTCCATATGGGGGAGTATCGAACTTCCGCCTATAAGTTTTATGATTGAAGGTGAAATAAGTTGAATTAAATATCAATTGCACCACTATTCCTAAAAATTCATTTTTAGGAATATTAGTTTTTTTAGCCTTGTGTTCCCATTTTTCCGCTAAACAATCAATAGCCAAATCTATTGGGATAGTGAACAGTGATATAACGTCTAATGAGATCAGAACATGCTCTTCGTCAATAAATTTATCATTCAATTTATTCATTACCATAAAACTATTGTCTATATGACTCTTTGGTTTGGGAACACATTGGCTCATAGAATCTTGTAAAAAAGAAGCCAATGGATATAGAGAGCTGTGTAAGAAACAATTATTTTAAACTTTACTGCATACCCTCTTTATGAATCTTAGGAAATGCATAGGCTCTCGGTAATGTCCCATCACTACAATACAATTTTCTGTATGTTGTGAGCTGGAAATGTATTCCTGTCTTTCCCAATTTTTCAATATAACCTGTGTCTTTTTTATAAGACTTGACGGTGGCTTTTTGTTCATCAAAATATATGTATCCGTATCTAGTAACATATATTGTTAACACTACATATATAATCGTCTTCAGGGCAATAGTAGGTAATGTTCTCTTTGTTAGCTCTGATAAAAATGATATTAGGATTCTCTTTGACAAAAAGATAAGTAACTTTCGTTAGGCGTGATAATGTCTGATTATTTGAATTATTATTATGTAAGGATGAAGCTATGTTTTTTCTCAATGATAAGTATGCAACGATTCCTAAAAACGCTACGAATTAATTCCAACACCTAATATATATACTTCTTCTATGTTTTTAATAAACCCTGCAATTTTTTTTAGTATCATTCGAAGATAAAGCAAATCTGTTTCCTAATTGTAACAGGCATTGAATTTTTATTAGTATCGTAAAATATATTACTAAGGTTTTTAAACTACTTATTTTTGACACTATCCAACGAATATTGAATATTTTCTATTATAAAATTGGTTGGATGTATACAAATTTCTACTGCTTTTTTACCCCGATGAAAATTTTTCTCAGAATTTTTCATATAACTTTTTAGAATTTCTATATAATTTTTCAGAATTTTTCTATAATTTTATAACTTTCTCACATTTTTCATACGAATTGAAACATTTCTCAGAAAATTTACATCTTTTCTCAGAATTTTTCATATATGTTAATTATGAAATATCGTAAGATTTTTAAGATTTGTTGTAAGTATAATTTCTGATGAAATATTACAAAATCTAAAAAATTTAAAAATACTTTTTAAAAATTATGGGATGAGAAATTTCAGAATATTTCAGAATTCACTTGTATGAGAAGTTCTGAGAAAAGATATAAATTTCTGAATATTTCTGAGTATTTCTAAAAAATATTCCAATTCGTATAAAATTATGAGAAAAATTTTCAGCAATCTATGATGAAATCAAAGGATCACAAGAATAAACATTCAGATTTTTTTCTTGAGAATTTTTTTATTGACTGTGTATGCGCTGTAATAATGAATCGGTTTAACATTATTTAGTTTCTCCTCATTTTGTTTAATATATTGCGTAATAGCCATTGCATTTTTTTGCCTATTCTTATATGTTCTTGTTGAGATAGCCATTGGAAATAAGTATTTTGTTTGTAGAAAAATGAATCACAGATGTGAACAGGAATCCATGAAATCTGTCTAGGTAGCTTAAATGTTTGTGTTCTAGAAAAATATAGTGATCTAAATGCATCATTCAATTCAACATTTAATATCTTTTTAATGAACATATCTCTCGCTTTTGAATATTTTATATTTGAGTCCGGATGTACGAATTTAATATTACATTTATAAATACTAAATAAATGTTGTGGAGTTATGTTTTTATACAATATTATTTTGAATTATGTACTCCAAGGACAAAGTATCAGTTTTAAGAATTTTATTATACGAATATTTAAAAGCGATCAAGAATGTCGCAATCAAGTAGATTCGAATATATCATCAATCTAATCATTCCTGGGTAAAAATTAAAATGGTCTAATCTTAGTTCTTCTTGTACGTGGCGATAGTAATTTGAATTCGGAGAAACATTTTGTACTCAATAAAAATACAGAATATATATGAACATATAGTACAAATAAATGCGTTTTTATATTGTATTTGCCGACACGCAGGTTTGATACATTATAAATGATACGATAAATGAATGTTCTAGTCTGCATTACATTTTCTTTAGCATTCATTGATAGTTTCATCACAATTCATTCTATTTTTCAATACGTTTATTAATTTTTTTATATAATTGGAGTATATACTTACTTTTGAATTTTTTTTTAAATGTTCTAATTTAGTTAAGCAATTAATTGCTTTACATATGTTGTCTTTGTATCGCCTTTTAAGGTAAAATAGTCTCAAGTCCAATAGAATTTTACTTCTTTCTTTTCTTCTTCCTTTAGTTAATTTCTCAGGATTCTTAGGATCTCTACCAAGTGCTTATGAAATATCTAAGCGGCTAATACATATAATGAATTTTTCATCACAATGTTTGCATATTGCTTTGTTACTCAATTTCGTGTAATGTTCACATATCCAGCGACGAGCTGGAATCAAATTGTCTTCTGCTTCTGTCTCTGCCAACCGCTGTGTGGAATATTAGTAATCACAGATGGTTCCTTCTCTACAATTTTCTTGTTAGGTCAATACCAGAGAATGGAAATAACTCGTTTTACTTGTAACAAAGTCACAGTTACAAGTTACTTTTTAGATAACAGTACTGGTAATTGTATTACTTTTTTTTTGTTAACTGTAACGGTAACTTAGTTATATTTTTTTGATAACTGTAACGAATTTTACAGTTACTTTTTATCGTTACTTGGCACACGATTGGACATGGTTCGATTAGACACAATCTACTCATAGCATTTGGGACTAGAAAGCCTCTAGGCACTCGTCTGCTGTGATTGGTGGTCGATTTAAAAAAAAATAACGAAAAAGTAACGAAGAATTAATTTTTCAAGTAATGGTAACTGTAATGAGTTACTTTAAAAAATCAATAACTAATAACTGTAATTAGTTACTTTTTATACTCAGTAATGAGTAACTATAAGTTGTTACTTTTAAAAAGTAACTTTCAAGTTTTAATTAAAAAAAAAAATTTGTCATCCTACGATAATTTTTCGCGAAGTTATCGTTAATCTAATTTTATTAACTTTTTGCCCAAAATTTTTCTATGCCATAATTTTTTTGAACAGT
>NW_011627066.1:554765-625770 GCF_000204515.1 Acromyrmex echinatior | reverse complement strand
GTATAAAAATAATTATTACAATTTCATTTATATACAATTAATAAAACGTTAATTTTTATAAATATTAAATTAATAAATGGTAAATGAATTTTCGAATAATTGTGTAAGATCCTCCTCTGATTGTTCACGTGGCGCCAATTTCGTGATACGATGCTAGAAGAAAAGAGGAGATAAATTTTAATATGGTTTTTAATGGCGTTTTTACCTAGATAATGTATTGATCATTATATTACATTTTATATTAATTATATATAATATTTTCATTTAATAAAGAATATATGTACTGAATATTATTTACCTGAGGTAAAGTGCCTTGGACTAACGTAGGAATATCTTCTTTTTTGAAACCGAGTTCTGTCAAACCGTTTTCGATTTTCATAAGGTGCATATATTCCTTTACAATATCGGCCAAAATTTTGCCCGCGTCAGCCTGCTTAGCATTTTTAACATCCGCTCCGAGCAATTCTGCAGCTTCCAGATGCCTATCTGGACATGCACTTCCGGTGAAAGAAAACACTGCTGGTGCGGATATCACCACGGATAGACCATGAGGAATTATGGAATGATCATTGCTGTATCCCTTAAATATAGTAAAAATTTAATAAAAATATCAAAGAATTTTAAATAATTTAATACATAACAATTATTTACTATACAATAATTAATAATTTGATAAGATAGAGCTAGGAAGATATAGTATATAATTTTACAAATGTATTCTAAATAAGAGATAAAGTGTGTGGAGATTTCTCTCGAGAAAGGGAGAAGAGAGAAGTCATATTTTTATAATGCTACTTGGAAAGCTATTGTAATCAAATATTTTTCTACTTTTTAAATAAAAGTTGTTTAAATATTTGCAATAAATATATAGAAGTTTAAATGTAAATTAAATTTTGTATTTAAGTAAATTAAGATTATTGATTATAAAAAGAGTATATGAATTCAAGTTCTTAATTTACCTTTGGTTGGAAATTTCGAACATTTCCACTTATAGGATACGAAAGTCCATGACAAAGATGAACACCAGCATTTCCGAAACCAACGCCTGCCATTGTACTTGCTAAATGCATATGACTTCTCGCTTCCAAGTCTTCTTGATTATAAACTGCTCGCTCAAAGTATCTATGTAAAAAATTACATATTCATTTATGAATAAACAATATTTATTACAAAAAAAAATAAGTTTTCGAAAATTAAACTATGTACTTTCTTTAAAGCCAGTTATTTTAAAACAAAATTTTTAATGTTCTCAACATTTTTCCAATTTTATGATATAAATTATATTTAATTTATGTCATATTGGTGGAAAATTAAGATATCAAAATTTTTTAAGCGGTTTCTGTTGTTTGAAAGAGACAATTTTTGTTTTTGTAAAATTAATGTAATTATTTTGAAATCAATTAGAATGACTTTATATTTTAATATGATTTTATAATTTTACTTTTGGCTTGATAAAAATTAACTTATTATTTATCTGGAAATCCCTGGTTCAAAATATGTACGCAAATATTGAATATGCAATTTTGCACAAGATAATTGACTGATTAATTACTTGCGCATAACTTGGAGAGCATATCGCGCCCAGACATCGCTGACAGGATTGCTGCCTTGATAAGCTGGTCTCAAAATTGGATTTGATGGGCATGGTGTTCTCTCTGTATAGGGTATCGCCGTGAAAGATTCCAAAGCGTGACAGAGCACATCGAAACCAGAGTAAGCACATACTCTCTCCGGCAAAGTCAGAGTATGCTTGGGATCGATGATTCCTAGTGTAGGACGTAGAGATCTGTAATAAAATAGTTGATAAATTAATATTTTTTTATATCTTCTTTCTATCCAATGATTTATACTGAACGTTACCTGTTAGCGATCCCTGTTTTGGCCTTTAGCGGTCGATAATCGAAGATAGATACTCCAGTTGTCTCAGAACCGGTACCGGAGGTTGTCGGAACGGCGATAAGTGGTTTCAGAGGTACTCGAATCGGTTTACCTTTTCCGATCGGTGCGTTTACGTAATCCAAAAATTCGGCATTTGGATCGCAGCTATATAGATTTGCCGCTTTACAAGTATCCATCACGGAACCACCACCAACCTGCGAATTAATAATAAAAAAAATAATATATGATTATATAATAATTAATAATAAATATATATTTTATTAATTATATTATTACATATAATAGAAATACAGGTTCATTTAATGATTATTATTGTACAATATACACATAATTGATACAAAAAGAGAATATAATTTAATTTATATAGGTATATGTTTTACAAAGAATATGATAGTATTAATGTTCTTTCTTATCGCGTTTGTTGCATACGTACCGCTACAAAAGCGTCAAAATTTTCACGCTTGGCAAACTCGATTGAATCTTGTAAGCTTTGTTCGGTTGGTTCCACTCGTACTTGATCGTAAATCTCGAATTGAATGCCATATTTGGAAAGGCTGTCAATAGCAGTTTTTACAGGGGCTAAGTTTATCAAATTAGGATCAGTCATCAGACATGTTTTCTTCGCTCCTAAATTTTGTATGTCCATTCCTAACTCTCTTGTTACTCCTACTCCATATCGCACCGTAGAACAGGCCATCTAAAATTTCACGTAATTTTTAATAATTAACATTATACATAAATTACGACATTATCACATTTTAATTGTCAAACGTTTCAATGATATAAAGAAAAAAGTAAATTACTGAAATGAATTCAAGAATTATGTTTAAAAAATTTTTGGTTTTATATTTGTGAGATACGTGTATTGTTTTTTGTATATATAATTAGTCGGATCTAATTTTTAAAATAGAGAGGGAGAGAGAGAAAGAGGGGAAAGGAAGAGAGAGAGGGAGAGAGAGAGAGAAAGATATCTTATCTTCATCATATCTAATCTTTAAATAATAATTTCTAATTTTACGAAATAGCTTTGTTAAAATCTGTTGTTGCACCTACGATATATTTAGATTATTATTAGAAATGTGGCATTGAATATGATTATTGTAAAAACGTTATCTTAACTGAATGCACAACGTATGTGAGAAGCTTTTGATTTCATAATCGTGGAATCTGCGATAAAATCAATGCATTTAATTTATGTTTTAAGGAGAATTCTTATAAATAGTTTCCCTGTCTTCATATAAATTTTACCTCGAAAGCATATTCCTTATCGGTCGTAATATTTGCTGCAGTGCTTCGTGTTTTTCCATGATCCCATACGCTAGTAGCTCCTGGATTTCCGTGCGCTGGACATTTGCATCTAAAAATCCAGAACAGTTTAACTTTCACGTTCAATATACTTCTATTCTTTCATCCAAATAAATCCATCGAGAAACGTCATCGAGCTAATGTGCGCTACTTTAACGGATTATAAATATGCGTAGATTGTGATAGATTGTCACTGATGTTACATTCCATTCTCATATTTCTTACGTTTCTTATATAATATTTTTACAAAATACAGGCGAAAATTATTTCCACTGCTTTAATGATATAAAACAGGAGTCTAAATGTACTTTGCTTATATCTTTTTAATACTTTTTAAGAAGGAAGGTAAATAAAAATATAATAAAGATGATATTTTGATGGAAAGGATTATTTGTGTTGCGAGAACTAATTTTAATTATAAAAACTCAAATGTTCTTTTTTTAGCAGTTATTATATATTTAATTTTAAGTAATATTTATTTGTTATTAATTATAGCACGATTACTCAGTTTAGTTCTCTTTACTTTGATTTAAAAACATAATGTATTTTTACATAAAATTTATCATATTGATTTATTTATGATAGAGAGCATAATTAAAATACTTGGCTATTTATTTGATAACATTGCTACTATATTAATTTTTTCCAAATAACAATTATACTGTAGTTTACTTACGACTGAGATGAAATGACTTGCAGAAGTTCAATGACGCGTCGCCTCGGTAACATTTTAAATACTTGTTAGGAGTGATTGTCTAAAAAAATAGCAAAGTAGTGGTGGTTGGAACAAATTTTAACAGGTCTTTTGATTGAAAATATTGTGGAGTGACGTTCTCGACAAACTCTCGTACTGTACTCTCGTACTCTTGGTATCACGATCAGTTCATATTCCCCTTCCACTAAGACCTGTTTACCAGTTAAGCTTTTGATGAGGTGGCTCTGTTATCCATGTGTTCGTATTCATATGTGAACAGGGCTGTATCAATAGAACGTGTATTAATAGAGCTACGTTTTGTAGTGCTACTTGCTTTCTATCATTCAATTTAAAAGATCATTTCCGAAATTTCGATGTTTAAAGCAAAAATTCAAACATTTAAATTAAATGAAATTTATTGAATCGAATATTACAAAAAGAATGTTACAAAAAAAATAAATATTAAAAATTAAGAATTTTTTATCTATGTAATTTGTGAGAAGAAGAATATAAAGCTTTATTTGTGTTACATTTTCCATGAGTAATTATATTCAATCAAAACTTTATATAAGGATAAAGCTTCTAAAATAAATATTCCAAGAATATTTCACAACTTAGAATTTTTAGAATTTATTTAAATAAATTTCTAAAGGTATAAATTTATTTAAAATTTGAGCAGCTCTATTGATAACTGAAACGAAAACTTTTTGACTGAACGATTTAATAAATTTCATAAATTAATAATTTTGGAGTTATATACAAGAATAGATTAGAAAAGTTTTTTCTACAAAAATAACATAAATGTTTAATCTAATTTTTTAAATTATAATAAATAATTATAACTTAAAACGAGATACGATAATGTCTCGGCTCTAAGACAATATAATTTACATTACATGATGTATTTTTTACTGTAATACTATAATACTGTGAAATCTTATTTTTTTATCAGTAGAATTTTTCAATAATTAGTTCTAGAATACCTTGAATAAATAGTGCAAAAAATTAGTATGCTATGAGTCTGGCATGATTTTATTGAGTCGACTATTCTTATTTTTTTTTTTTGCACAAGTTTATCGCGTTGATTCTTGTTGTGGCAGAAGTTATTCAATCGAGCTTATTCCACGTCATCTATCTATAAGTATACTCTCTGTTATATACGTTTTATTATATTGAACCTTGATTGAATATTAATCACTTCTACAAATTTTATAAATGAAATATTGTATTTTTTTCGAATCACAATATTAACCTTCATGATTTTTAACATACTTTTTTTATCATTAATGTCCTTTTTCTTTTTGTATTAGGTGTTGGAATTAATTCGTAGCGTTTTTTAATGAAAGAATGTTATTTATTTCACATGAGCATTAAAAAATACATTAATGAAAGTACTTCCCATCACTTGTAAAACGCTACGAATTAATTCCAACACCTAATAATATACTGAAGTCGGTTTTTTATATACTATTTCTTTTTTTTAAACGAACTCGATTAAGGCAGAAAATTCGAATTTGATTCTAAATAAAATTTTATTAAAACGATATTTATTATTTACAATGTATATATATATATATATATATATATATGTGTGTATATAATATATATAATAGAGCATAATAGAGATGTGCGTGCGTAGCGACATAACGTACGTACAAAATATTAGTTTGAATGTAAATTTTCGAATTGTCACTGAATGAAGATATCGTTACCATAATTATTATTTTATTGTTGGCATATATTACTATGACTGGACATCCTACAGGAAGCTCTCTCGTTTCGTAAATAAAATTTTACATCTGTCATACGTAATTCTCTCATTCGTTCATCACCGACCACCAATTATAGACATGCTTTTGCCCAATTAACGCAATATTATTATTATTATTATTACATTACATCTTCATGTAGAATCTTCATTTGATTAAATTTGTGCTTCTTAGACAGTACTGCTTTTCTTCGAATTATTCTTCAAATTCTTACTTAATCAAGTAAAGCTTTTATTACTTTCAGCTTATAAATAATAAGTACATTGTTATATTTTTTTATAACTCTACTTTTTGTAAAAAATAATTTAATTTTTCATTGTTTCTTACAAAAAGCTACATAATTATATGTATATGATTGTAACACAGTACTGCAGTTTATATATCTAAGATATATTATAACTATTTGTTATTTTAAGGTATATAACTATTCGTTTCTATCAGGCATCTTTGAGTTAATAATATAACAATAAACGCTTATTAATCACGTGTTTTATGTCAACTTTGAGAACATGACAAAGCCTAGAAGAAATATGTAACACGATCAATCGTATTCGTTCTAAGAGGTCGAATTAAATACTCAGTTATATTTTTTCAATCAAAACGAATCATAACAATTTATCAACAGGATTATATTACTGTGGTCACCACTATGTGGTCAAAAGAATCTGCCTAATTATTCTCATCGGCTTCGTCGTTCACCCAATAACAGTCTGAGAACTTCTCTTGATTCGCGAGAACAGCGCAAAATGATTTTCTAAGATTCGCTGTTCATAACCAATCACATCGGTAGATTGCCCAGTAATGGGTCAATTAATTAATCAAGAAACAAATTCTCTTATACACTCTCTGGTACGATTTTGTCGTAATGGAAGGTGCTGCTCGAGTAGAAGCTACCGCGTTTTGGCATGTGAGGCGTGGCTATTTCCTCTTGCAAAGGTTTATACACCAAACCGCAGTTTTTGTTGTCAACTAGACCTTGACGAAGGATCATGGGTGGCCTGATAACAGGACCTCGTCCTCGTTTATTCGCCAAACAGCAGGCAAGACGAGCTATCAATAAAAAGATTACCAGAACAGACAAAACAGTGCCGGAAATCAACCAGACTTTGAAACCGGGTTTCCAGTTGTACCAAGTGTGATATTGCGTGGTGACTGCAAAGTCTTCGTATTCTTGATCCTCCGTTAATCGCGGCTCATCGATATGCTGCATGCCGTGATCGATGTTGAATTTCTGTAATAAACGCATCCAGCATTATCATTTTAATTTAGGAAATAATATAATACATTACAAAAAAATTCAAAATTATATCAAATCAAAAGAGATATTAAATAATTGAAGTATATAAAAAAATATTTCTAAAACATTAATATTAAAGGACATTATTTATTATTGTTTTACCTCATCGTTATCAAGCTCATGTTTCAATAAAGAATCGGAGTCTTCTACAATATCAATATTTAAAAGAATATCTTTTTGTGTGCCTTTGCCAGGAGGTGATCTAGCTGGTGGACCATCATCGATTCCATCGCAAATTATCCTCGCCAAATCTGTCCACTGGTTGACGTCCATAAAATTATCAATATCTTCAATATCGTCATATTTATCATTGATAAGTCTATAAAAATATGACAGATTGAGAGATGTTCTATATAACATTTAACTGACGACTAAACTTGAATACTCACTCAAGTACCTCTGTAGGTGCAACACCACGATCAGTAAGCCATTGCACAGATTCAGTGAATTCGGCATCGCAATCTAAAGGATTATGCAACAAATCCAGACCAGTGAGATGTGGGGTGGCTCTCAATTCCTCAACGGTGATTCGTCGTAGAAGATTACCACGAACCGACAGGAACCTAAACAAGAGCGAAAATGTGAGATACATTGATGAATGAATCTTTTGACATCATAATACACTGGTCAATGAATATCTTGATAAAAATGTCGTAGAATAATTTTGTTTGTAATACAGAAGATATGTTGCAAAATATAATATTAAAAAAAGATTATATTTAAAATATAAAATTATCCTCAAATACGACAATCCATGGAAGAACATAGAATTTTTTGAGTACCGAAGAGTCTTCAATGGCACTCTAGCTTCACTCCAGACGCGCTCGAGATTGCATCGGCTCACGTCAAGTTTGGTGAGACTTGGAAGGTCTAGGAACGGCGTTACTTGTAATGTTCTCAATGGATTACGAGCGAGGTTCAGTTTGTTCAAATTTATGGCGCCGCGGAACATGTTGGGTCGGAGAACATTAATGATATTATCGGACAAATCCAATTCACGAAGAGACGAAAGATTATCCAGGAATCCATCGGGCAAGGTGGATAGATGGTTCTTTGCTAGCTTTAATCGAGTCAATGCTGGCATTTCGTCGAACGTGCCAGGTTTGAGGTTGTCCAGACCACAATTCGCGCATTCGAAACGAGTAATGCTGTTAAATAAAAATTATTATTGCGATATACATATATTAATTTAGTTATATTTATGGTTCTTAAAATAAAATGGCACATGACATATTCACCTGAACGTATTAAATTGCAAGTCGTAAGTTTTAAAAACTGGCAGAATTTGTAAACCGGGGTTGTCGTTCATCAGTAGAATCTGTAGTCTTGGATTGGACTTGAAATGATGCTCAGTTAATAAGGAAAGCTTATTGTCGCTGATATCCAAATATTGTAATTGCTCGAGATTGCTGAAAGCATGCTGGTGGATTCTCTTCAAATTATTCGATTTGACATATAATTGATCTAATAGTGGTACGCCTTCTAGATCATCTTTACCGATTACCCTGATCTTGTTTCTCGAGGCATCGAGCGTCGTCAGTTTCGAGGAACTTATGGTGGCTAACGTCGATAGATTATTTCCTGAAAATAATTTTTTCTATAATTTTTTCAATTAATTTCTCAACGGTTAAAAATCTATCAATTAGTTTGCTCATGAGATGATAGCTATAATTAAATTAAAATTTATCATTTCTGTTAAATTCAATTAAGCATTTATAATTTTAATAATTGTGTACTGATAAATAATGATACACGTTGCCATTATTACCAGCGACGCGAAGAATTTGAACATATTTATCAACAAATAGATCGCTCGGGATTTCATCCAGGATATTATCCGAAAGGTCTACTTCCATGAGCTGATCCAGTGAGTCAAAGATCATGCTGTCGATTTCTCTTAGCCGGTTGCCACGTAAATTGATGAAATTGAGGCTGTGCATCTTGGAGAAGGCGGTGCGTTTCAACCGTAATATTCCATTGTTTGAAAAATCGAAATCAGTGACCGAGGGTGCGTGCAACAGATAATGCTTCGACTTAGAGTCATGCATGTGCTTAAGCGGATTACCGGCGATCGTGAGCAGGCTGAGTTGCGTATTGTTCTGGAAGGTATTCGGGTGGATGTCTTGCAAACCATTGCGTGTCAAGTTCACGGCAAATAGGTACGTGATGCCATTGAAAGCCGTACGATCTAGCTCGACTATACGTGTGTCGACAATGGTGATGGATTCCACATGCTGAAGACCGCGAGCTCGCAGGGCGTTCGGTCCCAGTCGTATTTCGCCGGCGTTTTCGATGCGCAAATGAGCAATACTTGACCCAAAGGATTGCTCATTTACCAGTTTAGTGCATCTATAGATAGTAAATAGAAAAAAATAGGAATAAATAATGGAAGAATGGTGTACTGCTTAAGTGGCAAGATGGCGTCTTAATGACGTCTCTTTTCTACTTGACTAATTCTATTTAGCTATACTGTAAAAAATGCAGTGTTTAAAATATTTACGTTTAAAACAAAATAAACGCTTAATAATAAACGTTTAATAATAAAAATATTTCAATATTAAACGTTTTAGCGTTTCAATTTAAACATATAATATTTTGTTTATTAGAAAAGTTTAAAACTAAATATCTTTGTATCTAAAAAAGACAAAAGTAAAACATTTTAACATTTTAAAATTAAACACTTTTTTTGAGCGTATGTTACGTTCTAAAAATATGGATATTGATTTTAACATCACGGTGTTTATATAATTTCCATTATGTTGTATTAACACCAACATGATGAGGATCTAATATATGGATTTCAAATATACATTATGTTGGTATCAACATCAGAGTGAAGATTATATTAACCGCATGGTGTTAAATTCACATTCATATTTTTTAGAGTGTAACTACTTAGCGATTGTCACCTCTAATATTAGACAAATTATAATTAACCTTTTGTTATCGATTTAATTCGATCGTTCTGCAGAAGACCATCTAATGACTTCTATATATAACTAATTATATATAACTAATATTAAAATGTTAAAGAACTTATAAAGCATAAAGGAAATCATTGTGACGTAAAAAAAGATATCAGAATAATTACGTTTAAATAAAATCACAATTTAGATAACATAATTTTTTTAATTATCTCATTTTATCGTGTTTGGGCATGTCCTTGAAAATAATGATAAATTCTGTATCGAGAGTATTTATTTGATTTTTATTAACTCTTTATTAATGTAGAAAACTGTGTCGTATGATTGCTCTCTAAGCAGGAAACTATCTGCTCTTTATCTGCCGTCGCGCTAAGGGACGTTATTCAGTTATATAATGATTCGATTAGAAACATACGTTGCAGTTGTTGCAGCGGCGTATTGCCCGGCGCATTTACAGTAATCAGGGCATTGTGTCATAACTTCTTCATCATCTTCCACTGGCAGTAGGCCGTCGTCCTCGTACTCTTCGTCACTGAAATCGTCATCATCGAAGTTTGCCTCGTCGTCGTCCTCGTAGGGCGTAGCTTCGAGTTTCTTCAATTCATCTTCCTTCAAAAGCGAATTTGATACATTCAGCTTGATCGGTTTAGAGGTCGTCTTTCGGAAGTTTATGCTGTCCTTTTGCGCTTCGGCCTTGAAAGTCTTCGCCATCTCTTCTTGAATCTAAATAAACGTTTTTTTAAAATCGTAATTAAGTGTAGTTTAATTAAATAACAAAGCAAAAATCAAATTAAAACTGACTGTATTTCAGGATTCGATTTTTTAAATTATGTTTGTATTTTAAGAATTTTCTGTTTAATTATAGATCTATTATTTATGTTTATATATTGCAATGATGCAAGTAATTGGCGGAAAATTTTTATCCGTCAATATTTAATAATTATGTTAGGCATAAGTTCGCAAATAATTGAATTCTTTTTTATGTAGAAAGATATGACCGCGCTTATTTCACTAGAGATAGAAAAATATTATATAAGATAATAAATATTCTTCATGTAACAAAAAATCTGCGCTTACCTTAGCATCGGTAGCGTCTTTGTCTAAAGTCTGGATCTCTCGCATCAGTACGTCCTTCATGTTCGTGAAGGGTCTCGCGTAATCTACAAAGTTGCTTTTCGGTGTAGTTTTCGTAGATTCGACAGTCGTTTTATTCTGTGAATCGATTTTTGCGGATGGCGTAGTTGATGCATCGATCGTGGCAATCGCCAAGAAGATGGTCAGCAGCCAAGCTGCTGAGATCTCCATGTTGTGGCTTATTCTGAAAATAAATCAATCTTCGTTATTTGATAAGATAATAGGATCTTTTATATGCGATGCTTGCTCGTAATTCTAGCGCATTAACAAAAATATTCGTGCTCACAATCAATTCTGACATCTCCATTATTATTTATTAATTGCAATCGTTCTTTTAGTTTGTACAAAAATAAAATAAAGTCTATATTTTAATGCAATTTATATATTTTTTTCATATAAATAATTAATTCAATACGATTTTAATCTTTCTTTAGAATTTTTATTTGTTTTGAAATTTTAATTTATAAGAATGCTTTAGCTTACTTTTATTTTTTTTTAAATAATTAAATAGTGATTTTTCTTAATACCATCTTTAAAATTTTTTAAATTGAAGTACAGGGAGTGCATCACTTCTAAAGTGGTCGGTGTAACGTGAGACTTTTTCTTGTCCTTTCTCAAATAACATCTGCCGACCAATTTCTTTCACAAAGCAAACATTGTTCTGTTGAACTTTCCGAAACATATTTCATAAATATTGAAACGAACAATTTACAAACATTTAAAAAATGTGATTTTTAATTTATTAAAAATATAATTTTAATTTATCAATTATTATTGAATCAAATTTATATCCTTTTTGTACATAATTGTTTATGCACATCAATTTATAATGCTGTATGAAACGCTTTGTTATAACAATTCTTCATTCTTCTGTAGCATAATGTTAAATTAAAATATTGTATTAAAGTTTTCAAGAGATTCAGTGTTGCGTTGGGGCGTCACGTTCGTGTCAGTGCAATCAAGTGCAAGAACGGAAACCTGCAGTTTACAAAGAAACAAGAGAAAACTTCTTCCGGAGTACCTCGAATCATTACACTAAAGTTTCTTCTACCGGATGTGCTATTTTGATGTTTCTTTGTAGACGTAAAACTTAACTTTATCTATGTTATTTTATTGTTATAAAAGCGAAGTATCGTAATCCTTCTTATACGTAATGTAATTTATTTAAAAACGCAATACAATTTATTTAAAAATTTATTAACTCAAAAATTTCTAATCTATCGAATTATCTAAAAAATACATCTAAATAACATTGAAATAATAATCGAGACTTTCAAATAATCAAATTTTCATGGAAGAGTATACCTTTATCTCGATGATTTTCAAAAGTGATCGCGTCACGAGCTTGAGGGATAATCCAAACTCTTGTTCCATTCGTGATGAGATTTTAACGAATGAAGTACACTCGAAGCAATCGTTGTTCGCGTTACTACAACGTTACTGCCCCACCTATGAATGCTGACGTTAGATAACCGTGACAGTTTGCAGACTGGCGTGACTTCTGGCACATATGTGAATAGACTGGTATGGACTTTTCGATAAACGGAGATGAAAAAACATATGTTCTGGACAAGGAATTCTGATTTTCAAAAGAATCGATCTTCCCAAACAATAATAGCGATTTTAAACCAATCTCTTTATAAGGAATCGTTTTTTTCTTTTTTAGCTGAGGACTATTTCGAAGTTATCTTTTTGCAAAAAATCAATTTTTAGTGAATCGATCCGGAGATTGCACATTCCTAGTTTTGGATAGTCAGTAGATAATAACAAGCAGGCATCATTAAAAAGATGGGAAATATCTCTTTGAAACAATCCTTATTAAACATACGCGTTATTAAATATGTTATTAAATACATATTGCGTTGTTACACAATATTATCGTAATCAGAGACATAAAGAAATATTCTATATAGGAAATACACCATCAAACAAAAAAGATATTATATCGTTTTTTTTTTTCGCAATGTGTTTCATTACTTCATTTTCATGCAACTTAAATGCTGATTATGCCGAAGCTAATTGGTAAACTGCTTACATTATATATTGAGCATTAATTTACAAGAAAAAATTGTGAATAATAATCACAACAATTATTACAGGAATTATTCCATTACAATAATATTATTATAATACTCTTATATTAGGTGTTGGAATTAATTCGTAGCGTTTTACAAGTGATGGGAAGTACTTTCATTAATGTATTTTTTAATGCTCATGTGAAATAAATAACATTCTTTCATTAAAAAACGCTACGAATTAATTCCAACACCTAATAATATTATGCATATAATAATATTATTGTAATATTATTATACATAATGAATGTTACACAAACGACGAAGAAACCTGTTTGCATTGGTTACGAATGTATTTGGTTGTACGTGGGACGAACAACTTCATAACTGATGTGAAGGGGGATTATTGTCTCGAAAGTTGATCGATTGAAATAAAAGATTATAGTATGTACAATCTAAGTGAGGAGTTAATCAAAGAGTTTTGATTAATTTAAATAACTTATGTCCATCAACGTATAAATTAAAACACTGAAGCATCAGCATAATTATTTTTTTGTTAGGTAGTGTTCAAGCTAAATGCGTTACATGTATTCAATCGACATACGCCTCTATCAGTCACGTATTCTTTATCAAGGGTTGTATGACACAAGCTTTTTACAAGGTACGAAGATCGATTTTCTAAAAAAAAAAACGTCGAACGTTTTTATCAATCGTGGTTCTCAATGTTTCTCGCCCACAAGACGAGATCGTATCACTCTGGCCAAAAAATCTGCCCGACGAAACACTGTAATCATGAGTGTAACCAGAACTGGAGTAGTTGAAAATTTTCAGGTAGGCACAGATTAAGAGACATAGGATGAACAATGCAATGAGATTTTGTAAAAAACGATTTTAAGATGTAATCTCACAAGCTTTGCCTTTATATTAATTTAATTGATTTTTGTAGAACAACTTTGTTTTTCACCTGTTTGATCAGCAAGTAGCTATAATTCAATTCTTCACAATAAATGTAAGATTTAACAACAATTAGATTGTAAGAATATATCCATAAGAATTTGATAATGTAAAAATTGTTCTTATTAAGAAGTGACGGGGCGATGAAATAATATTTCATTGTTCTCTCTCTCTCTTTCTTTTTCTTTCCTTCTCTCTCTCGTTATCGTTCAGATATATCGAGCAATTTTATTTGCGTCGCGTCGCATTTCATTCCTGAAGTTGATCCGACTCGGCAAAAATTGATCATGCATTCATTCTCAGAGCGGGATTTATGCGAATATAATGTCGTTCTCGTATGCTTCCGCGTAAACAATTTCCTGGCGCGGACTTCAGCTTCGAGATGCAAATGCCAGGAGCGCGAGGAATAGTTTATCAGCAACGTGTATCTCCTATGTAAGAAATACATCGGTATGCGGTAGAAACACCGTGGTGACTTGTAAATACTGAAATCGGGCAATTATTTTTCCGCGTCAGAAAGACGCAGACCAGTTTCTGAGAAGCTCTCGACTGCTATATGTACAGACGATACTAGAGTCTTAATCAAAATTGAAATAACAAATAACGTAGCTTGGCAATCTTATCTTGATGAGCATTTTGAAAAAATTACGACTAGTTAATATTAATTGATAATATTAATTAATTGATAATGTATGTGTTATTCTTACTATTTATATTTCTCGAAGAATTTACAGCACCCAACCAACGCGCTGCGCAATAGTCACTCGAGATGCTTTTTGTCATCTGATGACAATGGAGTTATCTTACTGGAACTGTACTTCGTTCGGCGAACGATCGCTGGACTATGTGCGGATCATACATATGTCGATTATACTTAGTCGATTATATTTATTTTCAATGATTCTTTTAAACTGAATTGCGATTGAGCAAAGGATAAGATTAAGATTTTCATTGATCAAGAATGTCATCCTAATTCTCGATCATTCATCGAATAATCTTGGATGAATTAAGCGAATTATGTTTGTGCTTGACATTCGTCCAGCAGGACGATCTTTAACCATTTTGGCTACTTCGTGATGCGTTTCATTGAGACCAGCTGAAAGAAGATTTATTCAGGTCCTTCACGAAACTTTCCGTTCTTTTCAATGCCATATGGGCGCTTCTTTGTTAACTCGGAGAAATTTCTTGAGAAAAGATGAATCGATACATCGTTGTTAGTGGAATGTATCTAGAGGAAGATTGAATGCGTAAAATGAACAAACATACGCGTTTACGCATGAATTTAAGAGGCGGAAGCTAAATATAGGACCCACGAGTTCCATCTGGAGTCTTTGTTCGATCTCTCAAAGATAACTTGACGGCTTCTCGGCGGGGTTTAAACCAGGTAGAATTACTTGCTCCGAAACGAAGCAAGCGCAGGTAGTCAGCTCCTCCTCTCGAATCCCAAATTGCCGGTGGATCCAAGAGAGCAAGAAACCAATCTAATTCGAAAAAGTCTCGACGTCTCGATTTCAAGTTACAGCGAATCATTTAGACAATTTTCGTAAAAATGTTGATACTAGTAAAATTGAAATAATAAATTATAGGAAAATATTCATGGAATAAGAAAATATTATATTTAGATAAAAATATAAAAGTATAAAAATTAATAAATACAAAAGAATATCCATCAATTGAGCGAAAATAATACTGATTATTGATTACTGATAATATGATAAGTATGAAAAGATTTTAGATATGATAAACTTCTTAAAAATTTTACAGATTTTAGATAGAATAAACTTCTTAAAAATTTTTTGCTTTTCTACTTTTATTTTAAAAATATTTTAAAAATACTTTAAAAATTTATCTTTAGAAAATGATTATAAAGAATTTATATATCTGAAACATAATTTTTTTGTGCCCAAAAAAAAAGATTGAATGCCAGGAAAAAATAATATATGTAACTATCTTATCTACACTAATATGTAAACTATCTTATCTTATCTTGAAAATAATTAGCAAACAATAGCAAATAATAATAAATGATTTTTTAGGATATATGTTTATATAGAAAGAATGTTTATATAATAATTTCGCGCGTTATGTATAGATTCACATGAAATTATTCAAAGCACTTAAGAAATTATTCAAAACACTTAAGAACCAGCTTTGTACAGCTCCGGTACAGACATTCTTTCTTACTTATTGTATTCAAAATACAACAATATTTTTTTGCACTTTGTCCCAACGCATAAAACATTATTTAAATAAGTAACTCTTTGCAAAAGAGAGTTTTTATTTCGATTATACTTTTCCGTATGTATAAGTAATACTTAACTCAATTTATCGCGTTTTCTCTATCAATGAAGTTAGTTTGTTATTTATATATTTGCATAGGCATACGCAATGCGAGTGAGAGGAAGCGATTATATTGCATTGATATCAATCTTCTTCCCTTTCATAATAACAGCCTTTGCTAATAACAATAATAATTTTGAGATTACAGCGCGATTATCGTAATTTAAGTCGCGTTTCAATTTTAAATGCAATTAGATATTAGCGTTGAGCGTATCGCACATGCAGTCTGATATTTTTTTGCAAATGCCCACGCCTTTAATCCAACACATTCCGTCGGACATACGCGAGCGTGTCTGATTACAGCACGATGCAAACACGCGTTCTTCGAAGAAGCATACTTTGCTTTTTGAATAGGAATTACAAGTCCATTATGTCGTTCGTTTTAATGTGGTGAACAATTGTGATTTACTTAGGACTAATTAACAAGAGCGCTCTAATGTTATTTATATTTTTAACATGTTAATTAAATGACAAATTGCTTCTTGTAAACATGAATGAGCTTAAAAGAAAATTGGAAACAATCAATGATAAAACAACGATTATATTGATAGCAATTTAAATAATTTATAGCATAGTTAAATAATTTTTTATTAATAGTTCAAGAATTTTACTTTTTATATTAGAAATTCTAGACCTTGATAAAATGTTTCTGCGTCTCCGTAGCAAATGCACAAGTTGACTGATGTAGTATGCCAGCGATTATGATAATTATTGTTGGTTATTACATTCAGCTTCTATCTTCAAACGTGCACGAGTCATAAAATTTCTTTACTCATTAAACGAAAATTGTTAAACGAGGAATACATTCCTTTCGTTCAAAGTCTACCTTTTCACGAAGATATATATATATATATATTTTTTTTTTCTGTAGTCGTTTTTATTTCGTCATATAAACGCTTTTGTAGCTACGATTTACTTATGATGATAGATTGGGTATTTGATCTCTTTAATTTAATAATTGTATGCAAAGTTATACAAGTATAATTAGACGTATAATAATGTTAACGGCACATATATGCAATTTTATATTTTATTCCATATACATATAGAGACATATGTATCCTTATATTTTATTTAATACGATATAGAAATTATTTATAACTTTTTAATAACTTTTTTACATTGCAATAAGTATTATGCATTTATTTTAATAGTATTTTAAATTATTTTGTTTCATCAACATCTCTTGTATATAAATAAAGATATTGATTCATATACTTTTTTATTTAAATGTAATATTAATATTGCATAGCATATTTTATTTTATTTTATAATCAAAGTATTATTGTAATATAATATGATATAATATAAGTAAATATATTAAGTAATAAAAAAATTTTCATTTTACATATAGAAATAAGAGAAAAGACTAAAAGAATAATACAAACTAACTATTACAAAAATACGAAACAAGTATTTTTGTAGACTGGGACACTTGAAAGAGATATCTTTAATTTAATTGTTATTGTTAACTTATTTTAAAAATCTATTTTCACGTATCAAATAACATTTTAATTAAATAAGTTTTATCCTCTGTTTCGCATTTGAAGTTGTTTAACTCCTAAGAAAAGCGTCGTTTCTCCTTTTTTATCGCAAAAGATATTGTGCTTTATCTCATTGTGTTATCGGTATTTATCTCTCGTACTCTGTACTCGAAGAACATATTTGTTTTGTCTCCGACCGCGCTGTTGCCTGTTGTAATTTACCGTATGGTTAACAAACTGTACAATCTGCAAACTGGCAGTTGCGTACTTTAGATTTTTTAAATTTCTCTTGAACTCCCCTAAACACTCTCTTTAGAAAGTGACACTGCACATAAATTCCACAGACACAAACTCATCGTATTTTTTTCGTCTGCTTTATCACCTTACAATTCTTTATAATAAAAATTTCGCACAAGAACTCTCCTTGAGAGCGTCTAATTTTGATTAAGTTCCTCTGCATCTGCCGCGGAAATCTTAATTCCTAGAAATCATCAACCGTGACGATATCTCATCATCACCGAGGCAATTCGCGCTTCTTGTTGCAACGATGCTTTTCCTTGTGTGTCAGTAACCGTCTCTGTTCGCTGGAGGTCAATAGAAATGGAAGTAGTGAACATGGATGATGTGGCCACACATGTCAATATTCGTATTCGCTATGTATGGACGATACGAGGCTGTCCGATTGTTCGCTTATGAATAACGCTGAGACCAAGGCTAGGACAGAGAATGTACGTATTTCATTCGGTTTAAATGACATCGGGAAGACACCTACGTTTGTCGCATGAAACACAAATATTACTCAAAACTGAATGATTCCATAGAATATCTCTAACGTTACGCATTGTATTCTTGTCAGTTAGTCCCTCTAATTAATTTGAACCATTCTTCGATTAAAATTGCATGTGTGTTGTAATGTCTTCATCTGTGTTTATGTGTGCATTCTTTCGTATGCAATTCGGAAATGCGTTAACTGTATAATATCTATAGAATTATAAAAAAAATATTGTATATACAAAGTGTTTGATAAGTAATTGATAAAATTCTCGCATTAGAGTAAAGTGGACTAAACTGAGTCGAAAAGTTCTATATCATTTTATAATTTTTGCAATAGTTAACAAGATATGAATTACTAAAAATTGCTGAGTATTGGTTTTTAATAATTTTTTACTCAAATACTATCAACTTTACAGAAAAACAACAAATGACAAAAATTATTTATTTTCTTTTCATAGAGTTTTGAGAATTTTTTTAGAATTTTTTAGTACCACATTTTCCCATGTTGGAAAAATAGTTGCCAATAAGAAAATGCAGTACTAAAAAGTAAAAAAATCTGAAAAAATTTTTAGAACTCTGTAAAGAAGAAAATAAACAATTTTCATGTTTCTTGCTGTTTTTCTATAAAGTTGATAGTACTTGAGTAAAAAATTATTGAAAACCAATATTTGATTTTTAATAATTGATATTTTGTTAATTATTGCGAAAATTATAAAATGGTAGAGGACTTTTCGACTCAGTTTAGTCCGCTCTTTACGAGAGTTTTATCGTTACTTATTAAACACCCTGTATATATCAGTATGTTAGTATATATCAGTATATCAGCATTTATCGTTGCCTATTATTTGAATAAATACTGCATGGTGACGAAACTCATTAGACTGTTTTAAAATTCTGAGTACACGTGATGCATTGATGTAATTTGTAGTTATCTGTTACTATGTACGCTTGCAATTAATATAACATCGCGATAACAGAAATCTATTATCATCTGGAATCGTCTGGAACTTGAATTTTATCGAAAAAAAAGCAATATCTTCATATTTCTAAGAAATCATTTAAATTAATTTTACTTTTATATAATTGCAAAAATTGATGCTTTTTTATGGATCTTTAGGAAACATACAAAAATGCTGCACATTGTGCTTTCAAAATATCATTATCCTTACACAGTTCGACTTCGCATCAATCACGTGGCATTGAGAAAATCATCCCGATTCAATAGTGAATGGTTCATGGTGAATCGAAATTACGTTCGTTGCCTTTTATAGTTGCACAATATGTGACTCGAACTGAAATATATCTTCCGGGAATATCGCTTAAACATTCTTTCATATGGACTTTTAGAGACACTCACATCATGGCACGAATTGCGTTATTTTCGAACTAAAAGCTAGGAAAATCATAGTAAATATTATATTTTGAATCGCAAAGAAGCGATACATTCTAATTGAATAATTAGAATGTATCAATGACTTAAATATTATTTTGCAACTCTTTATCTATCTTTGAAGTTTACCAATCACATTGATTGAATCTTGATTTAAGATGAAAATCTAATTACTTTGCTAGCCAATAACAGGAGTGTTGGAAAAATGTGCTTACAATTAAAAGAAAAATATTAAAAGAGAAATACAAAGAAAAGAAAAATATATTCCAATTTAACATAATTTCTGCAGAAAGAAAAAATCTTTTAAAATTTACCCTGAAAATATGGTAGTTGTGGTACAACAATACAATGTTTATACCATACACTTCAGTAAAATTAATCAAACTTATTTTATACTTTATTGTATGTTTATACTTTATTGTTTTTATTAATGAATGAAAGAGATTTACATTTAAAAATTCTTGGAAATATAATGTTGTCTCACGACTATCATATTTTCAGGGTAAACTTTAAGAAAAAATTCTCTCCGTGTGATTATACGATCCTTGAATCTTGTTCAAAATTTCTGATTGATAATGATTCTATTTTATCTTTCGTGTTATTTACAATCAGTAATAAAAACAATTATATGGAAATTATATAAAAAATTGTGGCGGAACTCAAATATTTGTCTGACAAATTTGCACAAATGAATCTTTTTTTCTTCTTTTATACACTGATAATATCCCGAAATTGAAACAGTATATATAATAAGCGACACGTACTAATCATTTATCTTTTTACCACATCACATTATTCATCACGTTGATAAAGAATTTTTTGCTGAAGCACATTGTGTAGAACATTGCACATGTTTTCCTCTTTCGGCTTGGAACAAAAAAGACGAAATGGTAAAGAGACTAAATCGATACATCTGATACATTCTTCCATTCGATATTTATGTGTTCAGGACGAAGTTAAATAAAAACAAGGCAAAAGAAAGATTTTATATTTAACCGTAAAATAATGTCATCAAATTTCAAATTACCAGTATTTTTTAAAAACATTATGTATAAATATCCCTCAAATATGCATCTCTTTTTCTCTTGTAATTTCTTGTATACTTTTAATTTTATAATTCTGTAATTTTTAAAATTATAATTTTTTTTTAACTTAATTTTATAATAATTATATAATTCTTAAAAATTAGAATTTTTAAAATAAATTTTAAATTGATTTCCTTTTAATAGAAACATAATTATTATTTAAAATGATTTAATTTTTAATAGAAAACATTTTATGAAAGAAAAACTTATTGTTAGGTCTCTGTAATATATCTTAGGATATTATATTTATTATTATAGTAATTATTATTTTAAATAACAGCGTTTAATATAGAATGTAATAATATGATTTATTTAATTTATTTGATAGTTTCTTTATAGTATAGCGAATGTGTTTATTAACACCTTGACCATCATCTCGCATTTGTCCGCTTTTACAATCAGACTCGACAGAGGCACATGAATCGCGCTTCTTACACGTAAAAATAGATCTTACGGATGGACAACGACCTTGCCATTGCGCAATGGTACAATCCGAATTATTAAAATCCATTATTATAGTATAGCGAAATAATAATATTGCCAGTCGAACTACACCGTGTACATGTAGTGCATCGTACAGATAACGTTAAATTTTATGCAGAAGAGTTTAAGCTAAAAGCAATATTAATGAACATCAATGACATCTTTAAAAATATAAAACAGGAAATTTTTAATTTAATTTCAATATCTAAATAATATGGGCGGAACGACATTAGACATGAGATAAAAAAAAATACGAATTATCGACGAATTGGATCGACTTCCATCATGATCAGAATAACCATCAGACTCTTTGTTTGTAGTTATTCACTACTACTGCGTGTTAACACGTGTGTAGCAGATGATTTCAAGTTCTTTATATAACCGGTTTGTTTATTTAAATGATTGTCCATGCTTGCAAATCGCATTTAGCGCATAAATTAAAGAATATGTTACGTACCAATTATAATTGCATATTGATATGATAAATAAAATAAATAATATAAAATTATATAATTAAATAAATGAAATAAATGATATAATAAAATTATAAAAACACCTGTTCTATTTTAGATAAGATAAAATTAAAAATATTAGTTAAATCGGGAGTTATTTTTCAATAAAATATAAATTTCATATCTAAGATAACGCAGGAGAATGATAAAGGCCAGTTAATGATTTTAAAATGTCACGCTTCGATTTTGCGCAAGCAATCATACGACCTGATAGCGCAATTTACAAAGAATTTATCGATTTTCTCGCTCGATATGTGAGCTCGAGTCTTATGGAAAGTTTCGTGAAAGTCAATGAGAGGTTGGCCGAAATCCTTCTGACTGATCGACGTGGATTCGAACGATCGTGTATATAAGCCTAAAAATATACGGTGAGGTCATTGAGTACACGCGACATTCCGTCGACAGTCAACAACCGAGTGAATTGCGTTACGAGCGAGCGACAAATGAATTTCTATGCGTGATACGCGAATGCGCTGAGCACCAAAAGAATTCCGCGACTAGCTTGCGACGCGACGCAACGCAACGCGACGCGACGCGACGCGACGCGACGCATTGCGTCGTATCGACGCGATATCTTCGCGACCGGAATTTGCATTCGACGACAGTGTTTTCCAGGTCACGTTGGCGTACGCCTGAAGGATGGAATCGGAAATGAGAATGACTCAAGTGCACTTTCTGCCGATCGTGTAATTAAATGGCGATCGGAATATGCTTTCGAAGCACTTTGTAACTTTGGAATCGATCTATTTCTTAAGACTTGAAGCACTTTAATCCAGCAAACAAGCTGATGTTATTTGTAATCAAAATGATGTCAAAATAATAATGTTAGCTTATTTGCTAGATTAATATGCTTTAAGTTTCAAGAGAAATGGATTTTATTAATAACTTCAATTTCATGTTTGCTAGGAATATTTAATTTTATGATAACATCAAATATTGCTCATAATTGATTCATCGGTTTTTTGATATGACTAATCGCCATAATCATAAAAGAGATAACGAGAAGCCATTACTATAATGCGTTTATGTAAGTAATGTAAAACTTTTTGAAACATGTCACTGCTTTGTATCGAGATAACTTTGAGGATGTGAATTTTCTTACCACATACAATTAATTGCGCTCTAACATTCGTTAAATTCTGAGTATTTTAATTGCGTAAATTATGATGTCCTTTAGCATCAAGGTTTTATAGATAAGAAAAAAGCTGACAAGAAAACACGGATCACAGCTGATTCCAAGTTTCTTTGAACGTGTATTTTATCCTGTTGACACGTTAAGGAAACTTTAAACGTACAAAGATCCGCGTGTTAATTTGAAATATTAATAGTTGCGAATAAACGGAGAACAATAGAAATAAATTTTATTTTTTTATTTTTATTTTACAACCTCAAATAAAGAAAGAAGACGAGAAAAGTTCTTTGCAATGACTGAAATACCAATGACTGGAATGAATAATATGATAGAATATGATAAATTCGATTTTTAACAAAGCAATATCGGGAAATATCGCGACGATCATGCGACGCAATATAAAATAGCTTATAACGATAAGATAACATTTCCAGTATCAAACGATTAACGTCTTGTCCTAACTTAACGTGCCAAGGAATCCTTGGTGAGATCGGAGCCATCTTGACCGATCGCGTTGCCGATCATTCGATCCTGCGTCATCAACTAAGACCAGCAGGCGTCTTGCATTGGTTCTGTCGCAATGAACACTCACCTGATCCACAGAACTGTTGTCGAAAGAAGAACTGTTGTTTCAAAGAAAACGCGATTCACTCGCAAGGCGCACGGTCACGCGGCGCAATATGCGCAGACAGGACAATCGGTTCACTCGTCTGTTTATTACGTTTACAGCGAAATTTCTGAACTAAGTTCGAACTGAGCGAGCTATTCGAGGCGTACCTTCTCTTGAAAGATAGAACGAACGCCAAGCGTGGGGCCCCAGGGTCGGGCACGCCGATTGGTCGAGCTGGTTCCGATCTGGTGGAGGGCAGATAAAAATTATTGCTGGCAGGTGAGCACCGGTACGCCACCTGGAACCAGAGAAGCTCGGACTCGCGAGTGGGCTGAAAGTTGGAGAACGCGTCGTGGTTGCCGATCGACTGCGTGGGCGTCGATGCGACGACGAGAGGCTGTGATTCGGCTGAAAGGAAGTGCGTGGACGATGGGAATGATTGTAAATAAGCGGCAGTGTTGAACAGGTCGCGCGAAAATCTGCTTAGGGACTTACGATGTTGAACGATGTTTAACGACTGTTTTCATTGGTAGATTTCGGATAAAGACAGCGAGTATAGATAATCAGATAGATATATGGATAGAAGATATATTTTTGAACTCTGGTTATTAAATATCAGCACGTGCGATTGAAAAGGAAGATTAGCTGCTTGATTACAAGTATAAGAATAAGATCATCTATTTGTATAATAATAGTCGATTAATTCGGAGAATTCCAAAAAAAAAGAACATAGGTCGATAAATTCTTATTCTGAAATAAATCTTGTCTAAAAGGAGATGATCAGGTGTAGAGAGAATTAGAGACAAAGTGATGCATCTTATATAGAGTATACTTCTCGAAAATATGAAATTATAGCAAAGATAACGCAAAGATATATTTTTAAAATGTTATAAAGATAAGATAATGACAATAGGTGCACGTTGTAATATGGCTTTATGCATTTCACAATGCACGATAAAGTGCTTAGAGCTTGTCTGCAGTCCGTAAAAAATAATGCATATCAAAAGCAATATTAAAATATTTTTTTGTTTCCTATCTTATTGTAAAATATTTTTATTTTCTGCTTTTATATATTGTAAAATTATTTTTTAATGTAATACATTTTTTTAGTGTGTTCCTTCTCTACTTATTTGTTTCAAACTAATTAAATGTAGTCTACATTATATACAATAAGATGTTGATATCTATTCTTATTTATGTATTTACACAAAAATATAGTTTATAATTAGATAATGACTTGGATTCTTATTTCTGTGATTTATAATTATAATAAAAAATTCATAATTAGAAACTTACATAAATATTTAAAATTTAAAATTTAATTTTGTAGGTAAATATTGTTAGAAATTTTGTTTGATTGGAATAAGAAATTATTTGTTAATCTGTTGGTATTAATATAATATATTGAATATAGTGATTG
Source organism: Acromyrmex echinatior (assembly GCF_000204515.1). Next base: position 600,549 of record NW_011627066.1, on the reverse strand, counting down.
GATATAATGAAGATATTCTAAATAATCAAGAATAATCTAAATTAAAAGCGAGAATAAATACTGTGAAAAATATAATATTGAATATTAAACTCGGAAGCTCTCATATTATGTATGCAACTAGAATTAAATTCAAATAATTTATGATCATAAATTTTTCTTGTGTGAGACAGTTTTCCAAAAATTTTCATACCGAATGCTATTTAGGTATAGTTATTTGTACACGATACGGTAAAGTAAACGTAAAATGGGTCAGATAAGATAATAGCTTCACAGTCATCGCAAATAGTCTGCTATGTCGCACTTTGTAGTACTATTTAATACAAAATTATTGCAATAATTTAAAAAAAATTACCACTGTTTTAAATAATAAATAATAAATGTAACAAAAGAAACACTCGATAAAATTTTTTTCTTACATTAAATATAAATATAAACATACATATACATGTATAAATATTCATAAACATATATAATTAAACATGAAATATGACCATCCTTCTTTCTTTTGTGAAATTACTTTTTAGTGTAATAAAAAAAATAATAATGAGAAGACATAAGAAATAATTAAAAATATAATTTTTCCATTTATTTTAGAAAAAATTAAGATAGGAGAAACGCAAAAAAATTATTTATACATAATTATGTAGAATTTTGTATACTACAAGTATAAGCAAATTTTTTACATTCCTTCAAATTTGTTTTTTTTTTAACAAATTATTTTCGCAAATTATTTGTTAAATTATTTGTTAAAAAAAAAGCAAATTTGAAGAAATATAAAACATATATTTATTCATACATAATTATAATATACAAAATTATACATTATTATGTATGAGCAATTTTTTTGTGTTTTCTTCAAATTTAATTTTTTCTAAAACAATGGGAAAATTATTCTTTTAATTATTTTTTATTATTTTTTAATTATTATCTCGTCTACGCGTGATACAGATTACTGAAGATCCATCTATTGGAAAAATAATGGATTTCTTTTTACTATACCTAATATTTCTTTCATTAGTTTTATTTTTTTTATTACATTACATTAAAAAGTAATTTTATAAGAGAAAGAGAAGAATGTATGAACATATTTCATGTATAATTATATATATTTATGAATGTTTATACATATTTATATATATTTATGCATAAAAAATTGTTTACCGACCACGTTCGCGAATATTCAGAGAGTATTAAAAAAATAAAATAAAATAAGTAATGAAAATATATGAGAAATAAGAAAAAAGATTTTTATATACCTTTTTCATATAAAATTTTAGCAAATAAGAGATTTATATGATGAATATTCATCAATGAATATTGTCAATCTATAAAATAATAATCTGTATATACTATCATGTAATTTTATTCTATAGAAGCAGATTTAATTAAAACAAAACTGTAAGTAAAATAATTTAATTATTTATTGTAAAATTCATTATAAAAGGATTTAAAAATTAATAACTAAAGTAGAAATATTATAATAAAAAAATCTTATTTATATAATTTTTAATTTGCATATAATAGACAAACTTGAAAAGTATTTCCTAAGACATAAATTTTATTGATTCAATTTTATTCAAATAGTAATATTTATTGCCGAAATAAATGTATATACATTTCAAAATTGTACTGAATGCCATCTAGTGCTTCTTCCTACAAAGTGTATCCTACATTGCCGGTTATTTCAATTTTTATATAAGTTTCTTGAGTATAATTTACAATATTTATATAATTTCAGAACATAAGTTGTCTTATTTTTCTTAAACAGTATTATAAGTATAAAAAAACAACTTTTTAATAAATTATACTACATTTATTTATATTACATTTTTTGTAACAAGATATTATTTTTTGTAGAGGCTGCTATTTATTGATAAATATACATGTTAATTTTAATTTATATATGTTAATTTTAAATGTTCCTTTACGATGCCTAAACAAGATTAAAATTGTTAAAATATATGGCAAAAATTATATAAATATAAGCAATATTTTTTCATTAAAGGAGGAAATTGCCAATGTTAACTTGAAGTGATAATTCATAAGTTTCAAATTGCATGTTTATCCATCGGTATGATCGGTATCTGTAAACTGTAGCCTTCAGTGAATGCTGTCCTCTACAGAATGTGAACGAATATATTTGTAACAATTGCTAAAAATTCTTTTCAATGTAATTTCTTGCCTATCATGTCATGATAAAGCAGAGAACTGGTTATTTCGCAATTTTCTCATTATTCTTATTTGTATTGAAATATCTCACACTTTATTTACTGCAAAATGAAGAAAACTTAATAAAAAAAAATAAAAAATAGGAATGTTTTAGATGTACTTTTTAATAAAATGAAAAAAATCTTTTTATGTTATATTTGAAAGTAATGTAAAAGATTTGACAATTGAGAGAATGGTAAGATTTGACAGAATGGTAATATAAAATTTGAATAAAAAATTATTGTAATAAGAAGTACACATTTTATAAAAAAAATCATTAAAACAGTTAAAATAACAAAATTTTTATTTAAACTATAAAATTGTATTGTTAAATATTATATTAACTCTGTTGAACTGTTTTATATGTATATAATATTTATTTTTATACGGGAAGTATAAATTTCAATTTGTCACTTTTTGCAGAGAGAGAGAGAGAGAGAGAGAGAGAGAGAGAGAGAGAGAGAGAGAGAGATATTTGTATAGATATACTATAATACATCTTTAATAGAAGAGAGAAAACAAAAACATTAGGAAATGTTCCTATCTATTACGAAGTGTTTTCTTTGAAACTTCAACCTAACTGTAATTTAGTTTCTGTTAGTCTTGTATCACTGGCTAAAAAATGATTTTATCTGGTTTGAACGCGCTATCACGAATCAACGGTTCTTATCAGATAAAAAGTCTTATATTTGTGCATACCACTTAGACGACAGTGATGTTGTTAGAAGTAACAAGATATTAAAAATTCATATATTTGTATGACTCAAATATTTTCTAAGTAATAGATTCTTTTTAGGCGACTTTATTATTTAATTGTTAATAACATCGACTGTTAAGTAATAGTTTTAACTGACTGTTTATTATCGTGTTTTCTTCTTCTATATAATAAATTTGCTCGCTTACTTTGTCTTCCTAGTAAAGCAGTTAAAATAAAAAAAGCAAAATAATTTTTCATGCGACTTTAACGTTTGCAGCTAATATTAAAATTATAATTTATTAATCCTCTAGTTTTAGATCTTTTTTAGTATTTCTAAATAGCATTAAAAATGTAAGAATTTTGCAAAACTATATAAAAATATCTGCAAGTGTGACTTTAGATTCACAGTGCGTAAATTTCTTTCCACATGAGAGTTTACGCTCGATATCTGCTATTAGCTTTTTCCTCCTACTTCAAAACTACCGGCCGGCCGCGCAACGCAATGTGTCTCTCCGCTCTTGTATTACAGAACGGCAAATATTTAATGACCCCTTTTCCTTGGTAAAAGAAAAGAAGAAAAAAGCAATTGCCTGCGCTGCGTTTATAGGGACGAGAGAAACTGAACTTTTATTGTAACAGGAAAGCGCGATAGTGAGGGCATCAACAGTGACGCCGGAATGGCTATCGATGATGGCAATTTATTTATGATTCCGAGAAAATCATCCTCCCATCTTCCTTTCCTTGCGTTTATTTAATACTCCCACAAGTTTTAGGTCCAACATCACAGTTCGGAGAACTTAAAAAACATTCTGACCTTGTTTCTATATGTAATATTATTTAGAGAATCGTAAATTATATAATTTAATTCGTGACAAATAGCTATTTATTTTTTAATTCTTTAATGCTTGACTGCTTTAATACACTTTACTGTTATTTGTTTATCGTATTACATTTCAAGCTGTTCGTTAGAACAAATTTGAGGTATTATTTGTCGCAATTCTTTTCCTTTTCATTTTTTTTATATTCAATTGTCTCTACTTGTAGAAAAGAAAAAAAAATTTGCATTTAAAAAGCTACGATTTTGTAAATTGTGTAAAAGAATATTTTTGAAATGTTAGCTTATATTCGGCGCGCGTTTTTAATGCGTTTATATTTCCATTAATTTCTTTGCGCCTGTGATAATTTAATCGGCGCATCGCGACGTCGTGCGTTACGCAATGCTGCGTAATTCACACATAGACGCTTTCTTTGTATTGTTTCCGAGAGTTACGTTGTGAATCTTATTTTTCGAGCGTCGCGTTCTCTTTGCTCTCGTATTGCATCTAGTACGATTATAATCGGAAGATATAGAATGTAGAGAGAGAGAGAAAATATAGGATTTTTTTTCTCGGTTGTACATACAGTCTACAACTGGAACACGCATTGTAATACGATTGTAAACGTATACACATGTCGGCAGTTATACTTCACGATGTAGCTACGTTGAAATTTTAATGTGCTATAATTACAGTCGCACTTCTTCGCCGTGCACGTTCCTTCTTTTCGTACGAAAGATTTAGCATTATTTCATGATTATTTCACTATTATTTTGAATTAAAATATATAAAATAAACATTTCTAAAGTTACAAATTTTAATATTTATAATGAAACCTTCAACAAAATTTGATGCAAACTCGTTTTTGAGAAAAATTATTCGAGAAATTATCCACTATAATCCCATAATATTTCTTGACGTTCGTTACGCTTGGTTTCTTAAACTTTTATGACTACATTGTCATATTTCTAACGTACGTTTTCCTTATTAGCTGATTAAAATGCAACGCGTCAATGGGATGACAAAACTCGGTGCATAAATTATTACATTGTCGCATACGTGAGGAGAAACTTGTCAACGAAATGAGGTGAAAGTACAACCGTGATAGTAATTTAATTATTTTGTACTCATACTCATTACTATCGTCGTCCTGTTCATGACGAGCAGCAAGAATCTCATTTTAATCTTGACTTTATAATTCTCGGGTGAATCAGAGCGTGTTAAAATTATTACAAAGATCACCCATAATATCCTCTTTTTTTTCAAATTTATACAGATACGTAGTGAAAGTGCAAGCACTCGATTGCATAATTGTAATTGTGCAAATAACGATATGTTTTACGTTAAAAGTAAACCAAAAGAGTCCCAATGTTTTTTCCTCATTCGCGATGGATACACGTATTTTCAATCGTAAATTTTACCGCATATCTACAGGCAAACGTCTCGCTCGCATCTACACCATTCGCGCGTTGCAATTTATGCGGGATTCTTCCTTTTATTTCTTTCTCTCTTTTTTTTTTCATCGTTCAGTTTCACGATTATTTCAGAATGTGCATTCCGACTGAATCACTGTAAGACCGACATGATAAGGATTTCAGTTGACGCGCGTGTATGCGGTAGAAATCGCCATGTGCGCCTTCTCTTGCCGCGGCAACGATATTTCATGTTGCATACGTCTAAATTGCAAAACCATAGGTGGCTGAGAAAAGATAAGAGCAGATTACCACCGGCTGCTGAGTGCACCGTGTAGATTGCTGATTGCACGAGGTAGAATGGACCGGAACCGTCTCGGTTTATAAACTCTAACAAATAATGATATACCACGCGTACACGAGAATACATTTGTTAAGAGATTTGCCTACCTATATTTTGTCGAATTGGTTTATTGAAATGTATGGGCCAATATTGATTTTCAACCTGAGCACGTTACAGATATTGTTACGTAATTCTTGGAAACCGTTTCCTATAGAACTTTTGTTTTTCTCGGCGTGATTAAGAATAACTATTAGAACTCTGTGGAGAGCTATTAACATTCGTAATATAAAACGGTAGATTTCTAAAAAGAAGTTTAAACAAAATTTTTGTTTAATTTTTCGGAAATCTGCATTTTGGTAGTCTTCCAAAAAGTTCTATTTGATTGTTCTATATATTGTAGATCAGAGTGCTAAAATGAAAGATAAAGAAGTTAATAGCTCTCCAAATTTTCATGAAGTTGGCCTCTCCGTTACTTCAAATGGTGTTTTCACTGCTTTAATCAACGGAACTCTTTCCAAAATCAATTGAGAATTCTAAACTCTTCAGAGGGCAATCAAATCTCTGTTTATTTTTTTCTAAATTTTGAAAAAGATAGATCAGTTCCACAGAGGTCTATTGCAGAGAAATTTCGGGGTCTACAAAAATTACTTGTCCTATTATGATTATAATCATAAATTGCTTAAGTTTAATTATACAGATTTTTGAAACATTTCTTAATAGTATTCATTTTTATTTTTTTTATTTCTTATTATTTGTATTTTAATAGTTTATTTTATTTTAATATTTATTATTTATTTTTTTTGTAATTAAGTTTTACGTGATAACCGACGACAATGCTGTAAATGCGAGTAATTTTGAACAATTATCGCGTAAAAAAAGAAAAATTTTAAAGCAGTATAAGGAATAGCAAACAAATAATTAAATGTATAACATAAATTGATGATCGATTGACTTTTATCTTCTTAACAATATTTTCCGTTTCTCTGACTATACCGAGTTAACCTTTGGTCGTATCTACTAAGGCAAAGTGCATTCTTCGTAATATCTCGATTCGTCGATTTATATAGTGATCGTAATACGTCAAACTGAAAAATATAAAGAGAAAAATATAATAGATATTGTAAAGAAACATGCAAATAAAAACTACATTTGCATTGTCATCTTTTTCTTATCGTACTTCCATTAGGATACAAATTAATAGATCTCTCAATAAATTTTTGCAAAAGAATAATGCAATTGTATATAAATTTAACTACAACGTATAATACGTCTACTGATATATACACAAATTTAGCAACTTAATTTTTCTATTCTATTAATGATCAATTTATCACTACTATATATTTTTATATCTTTATCTTTTTATTGCTAATATATAATATTTTGATCAAAAGAATCTGCAATGAGATTAATTTTCTCGTTCCAATGTTCTCATAATTCTAAACAATTGAAAAGTATTTGATAAAAATATTTAAATGCCAAAATATTTGTCGTATAAATATGAGTAAATAAAAATTAAGAAAAAAGCACAATAAACTTTAATTATTGTAAGTCACAGTTGCCAATATTTATAAAAAAAAAAAAAAAAAAAAAATGAAGAAGGTCGATAAAAATGAATGCAATAATCATTAATTTTGTTAGAAATATTTTTTAAGCAATAATCTTCACGTTGCATATTGTTAGACAGCATTGCGAGAGAAACGGAATCCGTGGCGTCTGCGACGTGACAGGCAGCAATGTCATTGTCAGCTGACGATTTACTGCGGCCGTCGAAACTCGCCATGTCCGGGAAGTCGGCCCATTAACGCGTAACATTCTCGTGCAAACGCCGTTTGTATAGCGTGGGCGTATCGTAATATCTTCGCGCGGTACCGGCACTTTATCGGTTCATTTACAGCGACGCGAGAGGTTCGTTTGGCGGTACACGTGGAAGAAGCTGTTGCAATTGCATAGCGCCGGAAGGCGAGAGTAGATTCGTGAAGAATCATGGGAACTTGTCAGGCAATTTGTCTCTATTGTTACGCAACGTACGATGTAGATCTGCGTTATTGCTTCGCATGCACTTGTGGAATTTCAATTTGTTTTTATCACTTAAAATAAAATATTGATAACGTATTAAGTAAATTATTAATTTGTTGAAGATAATGAAGACAATGCTGAAGATGTGATTACATCTTACTATTGCTATTGAAATATTTATTTTATATTGACTTCGTTATTTGCTGTAAATTACTGCAAATGTTGAAATATTCTTTATCTTATTTATGGCTTACATTCTGGAATTTATATCGTATATGAAAATTTATAATATACGTAACGTATATTATAATATTTTGGTATGCAATATATTCTCGAGGATAAGACTTCACGTTCAAGTATATGTGAAAAAGGATGCATACGTCGCTATTGCAATTTTAGAAACTCTATGTCGGATAAATCGCGAACGAGGTCGAGCCAACAATGTAATTACGAGATATGAAGCTAAGTGCCACTAAGAAAAAAGTATGGTAATCTTAATGTTTGTTGGCGTATTCAGCTTTTTACGAGCCAATTAGATTTTATTATGAGTTGTAATAAATATATAGTGAACGTCGTTAGTTACAATCCACGGATTGATATCATTTATTTTCTCGTATAAATCATCTCCTATTTATATGTTTTTATACACATATAGATATTGCAATTTGCAAATCTTTTATTACATTTTTTTACGTTTCTAAAGAATAATTTAGCTTTTAAATATGTATTCTAAACAAAATCGAAGTTTATTTTATTCTCTGACAAAATCTCTATATGTATATTTCCGATATTAAAGATGTGAGATAATAAATAAAAATTGTAAAATAATTAATTCTATAATCCAAAATTCTTGCCTTTTTCTTTTTAAATTTAAACATTAGATAATTTTACTTTACATTTTGTTTTAAAGTTGTACTTCAACTTCATGAAAAGCTGTAAAAATTGTCACAGCTATTATAGTTATTTTTATAGATAGTCGCTAATTGTTAGAAGAAATTATTATCGTGTGGTATTATAGGTCAGATTGTCACGCGTAGCGACAGCGATGCGTGACAACCGTAATAGCGGATTAATCACAGATGTATGACGATTAATCCCGCACATGAGTCGTTCGCAAATCAGAGGGCTTGCTTCCAAGGTCTTCAGAGAACGCGGCTAGATTACGTTCTAGTAAAAAATCGGGGATGTAATTTGCGATCTCCTCGTCACTGGACTGTCACGTGCGAGAGCACATCGGGCTCAATCGTCTGTCGACCGTTCGTTTGCAAGAAGGCGAAAACCGAGAGCGTCCAGGATATCAAGAGATGCCGATTCTACTTTGAACCGTGACGCGCTACTTTCTCGTTAGCAGGTGATCAGAAATCCCTGAGGTGCGAATGACTCACGTCACGAAACGTTGGTCAGGTGAGGCATTACTTAATGCGGTCAGCGCATGTGAGATTGTGATGCTGCTGTGTCGAATAAGCGATCCTCTTAACGCTTGAAAAAGTACGACGCACTCGTTGACCCGAGATTAACTGACGTTATTATGCAGATTTACAATTTATTATGAAATGATTAATGACGTTCTTCTCCTTCGATTACTCTAAAGAAGCGATTAAACTGGGACATTTTATGTAACTGTTCCGCGTTCGCTTTAAGCTGCCACTAGACGTTCAATGTTATTATATAATTATTTCTTACAATATATTATTGGTGCTCCTTTTAAACAATTTGAAACAGTCTGGAGGCTCAGCATCAAATATTTAATGAATTCAGTTGTTATGTACAATATTATAGATATACAATTCTATTGCAACTAAGTTTTCATTCTTTAATTTTATATTGTTCTGATAAACGTTGTAACAGCAGATAAGTATTGCTAATCATTTGTATATTTGCTCATCTTCGCAGACCTCGGATATAATTCTTTAAATCGTGTGTGTGTGTGTGTGTTTAAATATACAATAAGTTAAATTAAATTAAATTGTCTGAGGACGTTTTGTTGCAGAAGAACCGATAGGAATCTTACTTCTTCGTACTTATGCGTTTACCGCATAATCTTTTTGCTACGTAATCACATGCGTTCACACTTAACGCACGTTAAGTATAAATGCGTTACAGTCCAGCGTAACAGTGATACGCGCGTGCTCCGTAATTGACGGGTATCTTCGCGAGAGAAATGACACGTTACGCAAACATCAATCCGGTAGCGTCACCGGGTATAACAACAGAGAGAACAACGCGACATGGGTACGAGTACCGGTGACTGTCGCGTCGCGTTACGTGGGAGATGGATAACGGAACTAATACCGCGAACATATACTTGTACCGGAGTATCCGCCTCGTATAAATATCATTGTCACATACGTTGCTCTTACAAATTCAAACGCAATGTGCAAACTACTATTAATAATTAATACATAACGCATTTTCATTTGCCTCGAAATCGGTGCCGGACAGCGGAACATTTATCAAAGCGATTAACTACTCGAGATTGCGAGATATTCATTAATATGAACCTGACGTAAAAAACGGTCGTTTAATTTAATTGACTGTCATCTGGTCATCTCATATTTTATTACGTGCCTCCGTTTTTTTTTTTTTTTACTATTGTCATTACTAATATTGATTGATCAGTAATTGCGAACAAATAGTAATTAGCTAATTGAAAATCACTGTCGTTAAAAAATAGGTGATTGTCTCAATATTGCCGTTTAAATTGTTCGCGAGTTCAGGCAAGAAAGAATAATCACTCGGATTTGGCGCAGCTAATAAAATAATCCGAATTGCAGAGAAAAAATATAAAAAAAATTACGATATTAGTCTTCCTTTCTCAGAAAAATTATTTTTAAATGAACATTTCAAATAATTATTCTTCAGTTTGCACTGCATTACAATACAATAATTAATAACACTATCACTACTTAACAAGTAATGATAATTAGCATAAATGCCGAAATTTTATCGTTTCTTTTTCCTCTTATTGTTTCTTCCTTCAACATTCTGCACAGTCGAATACATTTATATTAATTATCCAGAAACTACGTAAGATTTATTCAAACTGATAGGATCGAGAATCGTGTTATTAATCGCGATGAAAATAATCCTAATGAAAATATCATTGTGATTGCGTAATTGTTTGTTGCTCATGTGATTCATATTTTCGATGAACATTATAAACTTTTGTTTATGCATTTATACGTATGTGTTTTATTACCTCTTTTGCATATACATTCTTGAACCAGCATTAACTTGTTTGCTCTTTCAATTGACAAAATGTAAGAGTCAACAAAATGCAAATTTTTATATCCCATCAACAATCCGATACTTTCAATGACCAGTCCTTAACGCAAAAATTTTATTTATGTTCAGGGACGATGTGTTTTACGCCGATTGTCCATACAGTGCCGTCACAATCTTTTGTTTGTTTTTCTGTTGAACAGAACTGCAGCTTGTTTAGCATAATGTATTCAACATGCATATATGTATTTTTCTATCAGATAGCATTTTTTACGGATTCGAAATAATTTCCTGATATCATTAGCATTCTTTTAGGTTTTTCCGTATTGATAACATCGCAACAACCGCCACATTGCAACGGATATCGTTTATCGCGCTTCGCATATACATTTCAAATTGAACACAGCAAACCTGCTGCAGTGAAAGCGCTGAAAATGGTCACTATCTTTATATTTATCAAAGACTGTAGTATTGATGGTAAATCTGCGAAGTCAGTTTTGCGCAATAACAAATTTAATATTTAATTTTAACTATCTCTCCTGTTTCAAATATACCGCATTACATTTAAACATTTAAAAATTAGAAGTACGAGGAACAATAAATTCAAATCGTTGTAATGTACTTAACTTGTTTATATTTTTATTCTCTTTAATTTTAAAAGCGAGAAAAGATTCTATTTCTCTTTTAAATATGGCGCGACATGTCAAATAATATTACAATTATCTAAATTATTATCTGTTCAGAGCAAATAATTGATGATTCTTTTAAAATAAAATAAAACGCTACGAATTAATTCCAACACCTAATAGAAAAATAAATTGTAAAGAAAGATATTCTACAAAATATGCAAAAACATGCGTGAGACATCATTTACACATATTATTTTATGTACATATTTACTATCTAACAAAAGGAAGTGAACACAGAATATAACACAGACTCGAGTTTCGCCCGCACCAACGATACCTTCAAGGCCGACCGGAAATTTGGAAGATGCGGTCCGTTCTCGAGAATTAGCACTGACCTAGGGAAGGCCTCGAGGTCGCTGATGGCACACATTCCGAGTGCGTCTATATTAAGTTAACTGCTTCATAACTGTCGATTGGACCGCCGGTCGGCCACTGCCAATATATAGGTGGACGCATACAGAGCTGGGCATAGGCAATGCCAATTGCACGCATCCGCAAATTTGCCACCAACTGGCACGCTTATGTTATAGAGTTACTGTGACTCTATCTAAGTGGCTCCTGTCTTTCTCTCCAAGGATGAAGGTGTCTCCACACCGGCGACTTTCCGAGCCAAACTTGATGTGAAATCACATAACTAGCGTAACATGCCTGCAGGAGTCTGATCACTAGAAGAAACAAGAGAAATTGATTTAATTGGCGACATTATCAAAGAATAATGTTATTCTCACTTAGCCATACGTTTTTGCCAATTTGTAAATGGAGATGTTGTTGGAAAGGGAATTCTGAGCTGGATGGCAGATTTGCGGAAGACAGTCGTGGCTATTTACTAGCGTGAGTTGACCATTAGTCGTGCTACTCATGCTGCTATTGACTGCAACAAGAAAAAAGAAGATACAGTCGCACGAATAGGCGACTAACGTACTTGCGTAGCTCATTATCGTGCGCGTGAAGTTGTTAGCACGAGCGATTGTACGCGGCAACCCTTGGTGATCCGTGACTAATGGGAATACTGCGATTATAAATCCCATCTATACGTAAAAGACCGCGTACGACAGATTGAGTTGCAACACGAGTTACCTCATTACATTCCTCGAATCCGAGACCCTCTTCTCATTCCTACGTATGGTATTTTATTTCTGTTGCTTGTTGCAAGTACCGATGCTAACCCATCATCAAACAGTCAAACAATTTTTTAATCATCAAGCGCAATTTCAAAAGTCTCGGTTTAAAATTTATTTCTTATATTAATCTTAAAACTTTTGCATCTAGTATTTTGAACAATTGACTATTTTCGGTTAATCTTAACAAAAATACGTTTTTAAATATTTAAATAACACATTTTAAATAACATATTTTTAATTTAGACTTTAGGCAGCTATCATTTTATAATAAAATTGTGACTGTTGCAAATTGAATTGGTTTATAATTAGCACATAATTCTTCTAAGAAAATGCTGCGTAAGTTTTTGTGTATTTATAAATTTGACGTATAACGTAACATATTGATGACGATATAATAGCATGTGACAATTTGGCCTTAACCATTGACATTCTATAATATCCTATCGCGAAAAGAGCCACTGGCTAGCTATAATTGAGCGATACTCTCGACAGCTCTATTGAAGTAACCAGTCTCTTAAATATATCCTCCTTGAGGACGCACTTCTACCCGTGAGATTAGACCAGCGTTAACACTAAGTATGACAGACAAATAGTATGTTTAGACTACCTGTATACAATGCTGAATAAAGTTGAATACATTTACCAAACAGTATAGGAATAGTTAGATGCATCTTAGGCTCCTTCGTTGACGTTGAGATTCTGTTTCATATTTCACATAGCTCATTTCTCTTTATTTAATATATATATATATATATATATAGATTTGTGTGGAATAAATGGCAACATTTTCTTAATGACTTGAATGATCTTTAACCTGCATTACGATCCTAATTGCTAATCTGTAATGGCTACATTTATATTGGCGGCAACGATTTCCGCGCCAAATCATTTTAGTTTGACTCTATTCGTTGTCTGATTTTTTTTTATTTTGTTCATCCATGCCGCACCTCTTGAGTCTTTTTCTAGGTCAGAAAATATAAGGCTATGACTGACTCATTGTGATACGTGTGACCGATGAGGGGACTCCATACAGCCACCTGTATTGCTCGAGAGATTTCAATCGAGGTCATTTTAAGACGGCGCTTAATGAATTCTTTATGTTCTATAATTTGTGTCATTCATGTTTGTTGAAAACGCACTGATAATATTGTATAGCAAAGACAGAGAAAAATTTCTGAGAATCACCTGTAGTCATTCATAGTGTAGGGTACTGGAAAAAAATGCGTTATTTTTTTTCAACAAATAGATAATTCTTATATAATGATGCACGATACGTTAAATATTTATAAGTAACTGGCATACAAAAAATTAAATAAGATATCTATAATAAGAAAATTAACATTTTAGATTTGATATACTTATCTCTACGTCTCTACTGTGATTGGCCAATTCGTTTATTGCTTACATCTTATTATCTTACGTTTTTTTACGTACCGTAGCCTATATTATATTTAATTGCACTAAGAAAATTGAATAAAGGGAATTCAACATAATAATAATTATTCCTGTATCAATTTTTTTATGCTTCTCTCGCTTTTATGGTTAATTTTTTTATTACTTTTATATATTTTTCTTGTCTCTCTCTCTCTCTCACACACACATTACTTCAGTTACATTAGTAAAGAATTAAAATAATTTTACTTGTGGATTTACGAGTTTCTCAAGCACGGAAACCGAACACTAACCGTTTCGTTACCGTTTTGTATCACGTACTCATTAACATACGTATTAATATTTTTCATTGTCAAAATGCAACGCCTATTTCCTGCCGCTTACACAACGTGAATCAGTTTTTATCTTCTTCGAGGACGCTTCTCGATAGCTTAACCGTCGGGCCGTTGCAATAAGATCGTTATTGCAGAGTGAAAGATCTGTAATATCATGCGACTATGAAAGTCTTTGATTGCAAGATAATAGATCTTTCGTATCGTATCGGTGTATTTACGAGACAAAATCGCATAATGCAATGCTCCTGGAGATTATCTAAATGCTTTTCTAAAACATTAACTCTACATGTAATTCAAAACCCGATTCATTTCCGGAACTGTTATCATAAATTCTTGAAGCAAACCGGCTTCCTAGTAGCAAGCGTCTTCTCGAATTAAAGGGAAAGATATTGAACATGCAATTTTTCATTTAAGAGAAATTTAATCTTTGATAAAATACATCAATTTTAGTACTACTTATCGCAATTTTAAGAATCAACTTTATGATATCATGCGAAATATAATTAATATTTATTAATTTTTATTAAAGTATGTGAAGTAAATAATTGCTACAATATAAGCCAAATGTTAATATCACTGATTGATAATTCAGATTTAATGGCTTCTTTTAATCAAAAGTTCTACATTATTTATATGTTTCTTTATTAATTGATTAACATAAAAAAAATTTGAATTTTTTTTTTAATATTTCACACATATATTAAATTTAAATATATAGGGTATCCGATAAATTTTGACAAAACGCTCGCGTTTGTATAGAGCAGATTAAACTGTGTGAGTCGAAAAATCTTTTATCTTTGCAATTTTCGCATTTTTTTTAGTTACCCAATAAATAGTATCTAAAATTAACGCATAAAATAACTCTGAGATATACTTAAAAATTCGCTAGCATTTTTGAGATATTTCATAAAAAACTCTGGAAGAAATCTTAAAATTATCTTATACGTCGATTTTATTCCATCGATAATTTTTAGATAAATTAATATCTCGTTCATTATTGCAAAAATTGCAAAAATTGCAAGAGGATTTTTTGACTCAGTTTAGTCCGTTCTACCTACACAAGAGCGATTTATCAAAACTTACTGGATATCCTGTATATTTCACTATTAAATTCATTAATAAATGATGGCTCTTCCTGCAATCTTATAGTTTATTTTCTTCCGAGATTTTATTATTACTTCTAAATACGAGATAACAAGTAGTTGGCAATGAAGAAGCAATTAAATTCTCATAACCTCCGTGTGTGTAAATTGATTGATTAAATTCAAGACAATATAAAAGCACGTTTCTTTCTTCAAGGTTTTAGGTCACAAAAAATTAAGTTTATTAAAAGATTAAGTTTATTCATTTTTTCCAATGTTCCGGTAATTAATTTTTAAATAATACCGTAGAAATTCATGAATAAATATTTAATAAACAGATACATACAGGATAAATTAGAGTCGTTGTTAAAATTATCGACTTCATTCCTAATTGAATTATAACGTGTGCAGTCAATTATTTTCTCGTAGGGTAAAAAGTTGGTTCAACTATTCTGATTCACCCTGTATATGTGTGAAATTTGCCTGGTGGAAGTTCTATTACATATCGGAATAAATTTAACTTCGAATATCAACGATATAATATCGAATTATAATTTAATACAACAGGCAAATATATATTGTGATTAAATATTGATCACGATAGCAATGAATTAATAATTAAATTTCTGAAAAGATCTATATAAAAATACATATTTCATGAATCGTATTATCACAAACCGATATTAATTAAATTCCTTTAAATGTGTACGTCTTGCTTCTGCTTGTCTTCGGTACAAGATACTACCGATATCCTGTTACAAAGATACGCAGTGATTATATAACTGTACTTATCCTGTAACTTGCAGAAATCTTAATTAATATTATATTAAATTATAAAGATGTTATTATAGATGTTGATATTATTAGATATTTTCTCCAAAATTTATGCTCCTCATATCGATGACAGTTGAAAAAAAATTCCGTATATTAAAAAAATATTTAAAAAAGATAAATAGGAGACGCATTATTAAATGATGTCTCAAAATTTATCGACAAAATTACTTGAATTAAATTCCTCGTTTTATATATTTCGATTACCCGTATATTAATTAATGCCGATTTAAATCTACCATTTCCTTTCATGAAAAAAGACACAGAGAAGACACAGAGGATAAATTAATATTAGTTAAAGTTCATAGAACTTCTCTCACCCATCTCACTGTCAGGTAAAATTACCCGGAAGAAAACTACTCTGTCTCTCTTCAGTTTGTAGCACTAGCTATCAGCTACAGTCAAGCATCTATTGCGATTCTAGGTAACGCTATATAGATAAATGGTAAAAGTTTTCCTTAGATATTAAATATTTTTAGTAAAATAATTTCAAATTTAAAATCAATTGAATAAATTTAATTTATTAATCGTTAAACAAATATTTGTTAAAAAGCAAATATTTGCAATAGAATGATCGCAAGTTTAATCTCGACGGAATAGATTCAATTAAATTGTTATAAGTAAATATTCGTTTAAGCAGATATTTGCAATAGAATAATCTCAATTTTATATATAAAAAATTAATGGAATAAATTCATGGAATGAATTAAATGCATCGTTAAACAAATATTTATTTAAGCAAATATTCTTAATAGAATAATCTCAAATATTGATAGAATAAATTTATAATTAAATTAATCATTAATTCCAAATTATTCATCTATTAGTTAGAACACACAAACATACAAACACACTCAGGTAAAATACATACATCTGTTGCAACTGATAGATAAGAATTCAATGAACTTCTGTTGGACATCCGCAAAAAACGGTAGACGTCGCTGAAAATACCAGTTCTCATGAGTTCATTGAGTATGGATACTCAAAACACCTGGCACCACTACACATTCGCACATGCAATACGCGTACACTCACACTTCCCTTGATTGAGTCGCGAGAGACACAACCATCGGGTGTCTTGGCAATTCCGTCACGCCGATTCCGCCGGTTCACCAAGAGGAGAGCGACCGGCGTGGTTCGGCGCGGGACGAAGCGGAGCGGTGTAGCTGCTCCTACCACTCCGCTTGAGCGCTACCAGGCGTGCACCAGGAGCCACGATGGTGGGGTCGTTGTCGCGTAGCCGGCATCAGGAGAGAAGCGAAGTGCGGAGTGTGAGTCGGTAGGCTTGGCCCTCGCGAGCGAGAGAGCGGAGTCGCGGCCTGTCAGAGTCCACAGTCCTAACTCGGCCTCAGGCTGCGATAGATCGTATCTTTCGCGCGCTACCGATCTCTTGCAGTCATTCAATCCTCGCGATCGAGCGAATCGCGCGCGATAGTAGTCGCGGATAACAATCAAGCGTGCGCGCGCGCGCGGCGCAACCCTTTTCTTCTCGCCGGCCGAATCAGCTACCATCCCCCTCCCCTCTGATCGATCGCGAGTTATCGAATCGAACGATCTTCGATTAATATAGCGCGAAAAATTCTTCGCGAGTGACTTACCTATCCCTCGCCAGCCTCTCATTCGTGGAAATCATTTCTTCTGATTTTTTCATCGATCGAAGCGAAGAAGCGAACGTGAGGGCGGATTATCGCCATTGCGTTCGTAAAAGAACGGGATACCGGGATACTGTTACGAGAGGTAAGATCTTCCTTTTTTTTGAGAGGGAAGGGGAGAGAGAGAGAGAGAGAGAGAAAGCACGTGTAGGAGTCTGTAGGTGGGAGTATCGGTATAGAGAATGTGCAGATTACAGTTTTATGTTCAGGATGAATTAATTTTCTTTTCCATAATTCTATGTGGATTGCAAGTGTGTAGATGCGTGTGTATGCGTGCATGAACTCCTTATGTGCGAACGAGTGAATGAATTACTTTTGTGACGTAAGATCGTACGTGACATATGTCATGGGAATTTGGGTGTCGTAGGAATCGGCATGTGTGCCGTTATTGCGAACTTATCATTATATCGCACACGCGCATTTTGTGAAACTACTGAGCCTCAGGAAGTTATGGTTCGGGTTCGACAAAAGTGGAACGTACTTCTCTTTCATTGAATTTTAAACTTACAATCCTGGAGATATTAACATCAACTTTGATATTTTAGTAAAATAATCTTCAGGAAATAATCTTTAATAAAATAATCTTCAAGATATACATAAATAACAGCAAATCGTTTCTCTACTAATTCTTAAAATGGGGTTTTAGATAACGTCTTATTTTAAGGTTTATTTTAAGGTTTATTTTAGTTTAAATTGAATATTCAAACATCGTGAAAAAGATAAATTTTGCTAATAGAAATTATCTGCAATAAGTTAATAATTTAAGTATAATAGAAGTAAATAATACTAAAATTTAATACAAGCTCTATGAAGTTTGTATTGTATAATATACTTAATGCAATATAGCGGTTTTATAATTTAAAATATTCTATATTATGAATTATAACATATATATATCGGTTAACTTAAACGCAATTTAAATATTAAATAATTTCTGAAATAGCGTTACGTAACTGTTTTATTTGTGTTCGTTCAACTTATGAAATATCTTCGCGCTTCCGATGCAGTAAGATAGAGCCTTAATTTACACGTTCTGCTTTCCGTGAACCTATATTTCCGGTTTTAGTGGTTGAAGCGTGTTTTTCTAAAATTAGAACGAAATGCTGAAAGTAAAATAACACAACCTCATGGTAGTCAACCTCAGGGTCGTGCCACGAATGGTGATTGTCTTTGTTACGGTCGTAATGATCTTCATAAAATTTCTGGAATACTGTATCATCTTCCGAAACTTTCTGCGAAACTTACTTCGGAACCTGATAATAAAGCATTTTCGTTACGAGTGAATAACAAGGTTAATTATTTTGAATAGATTTTTGTGCGCTTTAATTGAAGTTATCAAATAAAATCAAGTCAATCAATATAGTTTATCTAAGCAAAATCAATCGATGTCAATCATCAAACTGGTTCGAAAGAAACTCTTCATCGTTATTTTGATTATTTCACATATTACATAAATAATTATTAATTCTTTGATAAACTTTAAATTTAATAATTGTTGCTTAATGATTTATTTTATTGTAAGTTATGTAATTTTATTCATAATATTTCTTATAAAAAAGATGTGATTTCTACATATAAAAACTTTTTATAAAGTGAGGAAAATTTTTAAATTATACTCACTTTATAAAAAGTTTTGTACATTATACTGTTTTATAAAATATTTCATACAGATCTCTAAGGAACATCTTAAAGGTGTCTAGAGGATATCTCTATGTCCTCTGAACATCTTAAGAACACATCCAAGATGTCTCTTGGATAAAGTGTATTATGAACGATAACAACAGGCAGAAAAAAGAGAATTTTTATTGCGATATAAAGTTTTGATGCAGATATGAATATATATTTCATTGATACAATATACATTCACATTTGTCAGAATATCTCACATTCATTAATCGTATAGTACATTGTGTATTTATATGCACGTCTGATTCGATCGTTGCGCACGATCTTGCATAGAGCAAGTGTATTTTTTATTGATTAATAAATAAATAACTCTGGAAGTTACAACTTCTCATTGTAACACGTTCTAGAATTCATTGCTCTTATTTTTTTTCTAGTTTTTTACATTTGATTATATAATACGTGGCACGTGGCTTAAATAGTTATTCTATAAGCCACGCATCGGTATTTGTGTCTTCTTACGAATCGTTTGACTCAATACATTAGCGAATATAATTGCTCGATTAGTTTTTCAAGCTAGATAAATATTTAAATTTTAGATATTTAGATTCAAAACACATTTTTAAAAATAGTTTTTAAATTAAACCTAGAAGTACACTTTTCCTTTTTCTGGGATTAAAATTAAAAAATAGCGCATTCCTGAAAGTTGAGTTAAATTTAGCTTAAGTTAAATGAGATAACGGTAAAACCGGTCATAAATCCTTGCAGCATTTGCACCGAAATGTTTCTCGTCGTGTCACGGGAACAGTCACACAAAAATTCTCAGAACGTTGATTGAGTAAATTCCTCTTTCAAAAGTGATAACTTTCCGTGAAAATCTCTAGAATCTCTATGATGTCCGTACGCGTGCACGCATCACGCATGCATGCACGCACTCGCGTCCGAGGATCGGAAATCGAGTGCTCACTCACCTAGAATTAAGTAGGCATGTACACAAGAATATATATACCTGCGTAAGTCTAAGATATCTTCTGGCTGTCTGTGACGATGGTTATTACGTAATGGCGTTAATCAGAGGTAGCGGCTGAGTCCGAACGGTACAAATCCGACGATGGAGATCGGCTCATCGACGCTCGAGAAAATTAAAAGCCTGAAACTAAATCTCTGGCGACCTTGAGGACGCAATATTCACGTGTGTCTGGTGACACAGAGACAAGTTGTGCGTTCGATGTGTCGCGAGATTGACAATCGGCGCTGAACAATTCAATTGATCGAGATCTTGACATGGACGTGGCTTTGAATGCAAACTTCGAATGGTACGACAGGATACGAATAACTCGAAGCACAGCAATTTCACTTTTCATTGGGTGAATTATGAAAATAATCCTCTCGAGCTTTACTTTCGAAAACTCTTCGCTTTCTTGAGCGCGTTCGCGCATTTATTCTCTCTTGTACATAGTCTTGTTTTTCTCCGCTAATCCGAGATCTCTGTGACACTTGGTATGTGTCGCGAATTTGCTGGCATTGAAAACGTAGGCAATCATGACATATTAAATTTTCCCCTCGAGTTGATTGCAATCGCGGACCGCACATGCATGCAAATGACAAATAGAAAACATATCCACCGTCCGTATCCACCTGCGACGTTCGCGATATTATCCTGGAAAATTCTTCAATACTTGATTTATCAGCAAGTCGCCCGGCGACGTAATGAACATAAAACTGGACGCTTGGAATTCATTTGCCTTTGCATCTTCCGGTTTTCGAGATGATGGGTACGTCGCTCAGATGTACAACGCTATTCTGAGCACGCAACGGACCGCTCGTTATCCAGCTAACTCAAGCGACGATCAGTCCCGAGGAGAGTAAACGACTAAGTCAATTCCGTGATTAATATCCGCAAATAAAGGTAATCGTTGGCAAATATTTTCCGGTTATATTTAGTCGCGAAAGCGTTTAAGAGCTCGATAAAAAGTTTACACATTCAAATGATACGCATTTCTCTTACCTAGCGATTAGAAAATAATATGTTACAGATGAACGACAAAAACGTAAATAGGTTGAAACGGAATTTCTCAAAGAACTTTTATATTTGCCTCACGGAACTTCTGGAATCTAGCAGGACCCGAAGTATCTCTTTTTACAGTTCGATGGGACTTAATTTTCAAAGTTTTCTTCTCCAGCTGCTGCATCTGACAATGAGATGCACTGTTAAATTTATAATGTCAAATTATACCCAATTTAAGTTATTTTAAATCGTTTCTATAAATCGCTCCTATTCAATATGTCGTTAATTTAGCTAAAATAGATTAAACAATTTAACTGAAGGAAATGTATTCATTTTGACTCTTTAGTTTATTGTTTATTAAGTGCATACGTTAACAGGGACGATATTCACTTTGAAACTAACTGCAGAAGTGGATTCATTTACATTTTAACATGGAAGTTAAAAATAAAATGTTATTTAATTAAAAAAAAAATTGAGTTACCATTGCTTCTTTGATATCTAACAGTGTACGGGACAATGTGTTCCTCAGACAATGTATTTCATTTTGAAAAATCCACATCCTAGCTGTGACATGTTAAAATCGAAGAGAGACAGTCGCGACTAACGTTTCTTTGTCAGTCGTCACGGATTACTTACTCGTTCGATGCATCTAACTCGTTGGCGGAGCAGGCCAAGGCAGCGGTGCAGCCGCAGATGAACATCGGTTGGCGCGTCTGTATCGTTATGATAACGAGTTCTCAGGTGTTTACGACCACGCGACGTCATCGAACCCACCTTTACCTTTCCGGCCGTGTACATTCTTATGCATGCGCGGCATGTTACGGTACGCCACGTTGTAGCTTCAGCGCTCCGCGCCTCGCAGCAACGTCGGGAATGAGGTAACTCCGAACCGTTTCTACTAGTTTCCTGCGTATTCCTGCCTGTTCTAACCGCAGGTAACCACGCTTTACACGTTACGTTCTAAAGATTCCCTCTTTATATCTGTAATTTGCATACAGTGTAGAAAAATTATTTTAATCAATAGCATTAATAATAATACTGATGTAAATTATTTTTTTTCTTTTCTTATTTAAATTATTTCAAAATAAAAATTTGATTTATCTTTTTAATAATCAAATTTATTAGTAAATGAAAAAAATTTTATATTAATATTTCAGTAAGAGACGGTCCTCGCAAAAATGAATAATCCAAGATATCCTGGAAAGCCCAATCATTTATTCTGAGAACTGTTTTGTACTGAAATGCTAATAAAATGCTAATAAAATTTCTTTATATTTATTGACGGTGACAATATCGAAATAATTTTACTCTTGACGAACATCCTTCTAAAACATTTGACACTTTGAATTTTTATGGCACTTAATTTCGTCAAGAGAAAAACTCATAATTATTCGTGTTGTCGAATAATAAATGAATAGGTAAGGTTGACACTTCCACTTTTTATTGGATATATCATAAGGATACGAATATCTTATTAACGTGACGAATTTTTACATATCATTAAATTATTACAAAATATTTCAGACCAATTGTGTATGTTTTATGATCCGCGAATTTTCTCTTTACCCAAAAATTAATCCTATGCTCAATGTATGTATTCGCTCCGATAAAAGTCTAATATGTCGTCCATAATTTTTGTCAAGAATGTTTTACTTTTAACATTCTATATTTTGACACATAGTATATCTATACTTCTATGATTAATCATGATTGGATTGTAGTGAATACTAAGTTTTGTAAAAATTATTCGAAACAGCGAAACAGTACAAAACTTTCCACGAGAATCAACGCTGTTGATCGTATTAAAAAAAAATGCGATAATGTACTGTCATTCGTAATTTAAAAATCATCAAGCGAAACGCTTTACAGCTCCTCCCGATATCTTATGTACCCCTTATCGCATGCTTATCGATACGTGATAACGCAACGTGGAAAATCAAACAAATCTTTATCTTTCAGGTCGGTTGCCATTTTTTACATAAATTTTGAATTTCTCAGTTGTGTCTCTCTGGCGTTTTCGTCATGTTTGCAACGAAACATGTGCCAAAAGATCGTCACGAGCGAGACACGACAGACGATATATTTTGGTTCATTGCGCAATTTATTTACATATCACAGAAAAGAGACGAGCGCCATTCAAAGCGTAAACACAGATGTGTCATGTATTACATATTCATTAATACGATTTTATTGCTGATGTCTACTTTTTTTTTCATTTCTTTTTCTTATGACTGATAGCATAATAAATAATAAATATTTTTATTATTTATTAAGATGTATAATAGTAATAATTAGTAATAATAATGTAATCATTTATCTCTTTTAAGTAAACTTTTTGGGAACATAGGAGAAGAAACTGATTTTCTTTTTTAAATGAAAATATGTTGAAAGATTTTGATATTTTGATATTTTAATTTTTAATATCTTTGAACATATTTATAACTTTTAATTCAACTTACACTAATTTAAGATGAAGTCATATTATTTTAATTGAAATCAAGAGTTTTTATCGTTTGCATTTTTAAAATTCCATCTGTCAGGATTTAAATTTCAATTAATATCTATTAATATTAAATATCTTGACATTGAAGCAATCGCTTCGTTTTGACCTTTAATATTACATATTGAAGAAGAGTCACACAAATTGGGGTATTCTTTCTTCTTCTTAATATAGTATTTTTATATGTTGCTAATCTGCTATAAATTCTTTTAAAATATTCTTTAACAAAGAACAAAATATACAATGTTGATCATCGATATAACAAATTTTAATAAATTAATATTATGTTGAAACGCATTAAATATCATTAGATATGAATCTTTCTTTTTTTTTTCATTTCGTAATTTCGTGTATTAACGACGTCTTAAGTTACACCAAGGAATGTGATTCATTAAGTACTGTACTTGTTATTTGTCAGTCGCCGCGTTAATTCGTGTATCTTAAATCGTTGTCGGGTTCATAATGCAAGCCCTAGAAAGGTCACGTTCTTTTCGAGAAAAAGACGGCAAGTGCAGATGCTGATACGAAAAGGCACAGTGAAAGATGGAGAAGTTAGTTGGATCATGTGAGATCTTTTCTCGACCAGACCTAAACGTGGCGAAGGTCGTCACTGACGGCTGTCATTAGCAATGCTGATGTTCCAGACACGGCATAAGTAACTTGCAACCCCTGTATATATTTATTGTATCTTTTATCACTTATTTGTCGTCTATTTTTATTCTTTCATTTTCTTTACATTCCTTCTTTTGAATATAATTTTCCAATACCTCGTTCTTTTTTTTTCCTTAATTTTATATTCTTCTTCAGAATTATTTGTGACATTTACAATCTAATAAATTATTATAAGTTTTTTTTTGTTATTATTAAAAAATGAAATTTAAATGATTTATTTTCCAATAAATCATTTAAAATGTTTTTAAAAACTTGGAAGATTTTAATTCTAATGTTGGGAAAAAAACAAATTTATTCTAAATAAATTTAATTAAGGTTTGATGTAGATTTTTCATTTTTTATATTCTTTTATATACTTGTCTGATTTTTAAATTATTTTTAAAATGATTTTTGCATTGAAAATTGCATTTGCAATTTTTAATGATACTATTTGTTTTAGAATTTAAAGCTAAATAAAAATAAATATATTTGCGGAATCATACATATAAAATCTAATTCTCTAAAAGATAGGTTTATAATGAATGTTCTTCTATATAAATGACATTCTTCATTTTATCTTAAGATGTTTCTATAAATCACGCGGATTTTTATAGCTCTTCTCTCTTAGAAATTTCTCAAGCTATTAATGTTTAATAGCTATGCTATTTCATACTTGATTACTGCTCCGTAGTTTCCTGGGACGTTACTGCGGACTATTTTATTTGATTGAACTGATTCAGTGCTACTAGCCGCTTCTATTATCTCCGATAATGTCTTCTGCGGAGCATCCGATTTGTTCATGGCCGATTGCGAAAACATATAAATGTGCCTACAGATCTGTCTATTTCTGTCTCTTTTGACTTTCTATATATCGTTTGTTGAATGTATAGGATATCTGAAACATCCTATATAATTTCTTCTTCAACTCTTACCGTTTTTCTCTGTCGTTCCTTATCTCTCGTATAGTCCGGTATACAGACCCTTTTTATGTATGCATATATCAATAGTCAACTTGCGGTCTGAGAAACCGAGGTAGATGATGAAAATGATCGCTATCGCCCAAGGCCTTTACACGAACGAAATTCTGACATATCATCGCAATACGTTACGTAATACAACCCAGTAGACTAATATGAATGGAACATTTCAGCGTTCTCTTGAATCGAAAGACGTTATCAACTTTTAATTGCCTTAAATAGATGCGTAATGAATGTCGAAACAAATGTGATTATTACGCGAACGAAATGGAAAGTTTTAGTGGAGAAATAAAATGAGGACAAGAAGAAAAATTTGCAACACTTTTCTCTTAAAAAAACATTAAAAATTAAACAATTTAAAAAAAAATTTTTTTAACTAAAATTAAGTATATTAATTTAACGAGCATTAATTTAAGTTAAATATGCATCACATTTTTATAAAATGTAATATCTAGTGTTAAATTAATTAGTAAATTATATAATAAAGATAAAACGTTATTTATGTAAAAATAAAAATCCATCTAGTTTAAAAGCTGTAATCAGCATCTTATACTTATATATATAAGATAGAGATATATAAAGATATGATAGAGATATATAAACATTTATACATTTATGGATTGTTATTTTGATTATCAAATTGTAATAAAGTAAACACAAACAGAACTGTTTAACACAATTTTAAATCAAATAGATTTTATGTCATAAATATGTTGCTATAAATATTTGTCACTTGATAATGTCATACACCGGTATTTTATGTCAACTCATGAATAATATCTATTGCGACGCCTGATTACTAGTAATGAACATATGACTAATACCCTGCAAGCAAATAGAAAGACAGATATAGATTATTAATGTAAATACCATGATACATGATCTCTATCTAAAGATGAAACGTCAACAATATTTAAAAAACAATCCTTATCTTATTTTTAATTATAAACTTTTATCTTGAAATTTGTCATATAATGATATATGTAACAATTTCATAAGATGTGTACATTTAAAAATGTTCTAAGTCATATTAATTGATATAGATATATAAAATATTTTATGCATCATGCATATCACATTGATTATATAGTTGATGAATTTAAGACTAATAAGGATAAATAGAGATAATTACACCTACCTAAATAATATAATAATCTTAATAGTTATTTAATTTTTATGTTTGTAAAAATATCACGTAAAATATGTTGTAACGTAGGAAGTGTACACGTATATGATTATGTTTTCACGTCTCATCATCATTATCAATTTAAGAACGTTACCAGAGATAACTGTTTTATCAAGGACCATGCATTAGTCAATATTACTGATAAAAATGTTTCTTTTTACGAACTTACAAAAATAAATTTTTATCTTTTTAAGTACATGTTACGAGTGAATTAATAAAACACGTTATTAGTAAGAAAATGAAATAAAAATGACGATTTTATACTTACTTGTCAATTGCAATTGCAGAGTCTGAATTAATGAAACTTTCATTTATATTTTTTATTTACATGGAAAAAATTAATTAACATCAATTATAATATAATTAACATCAAACAGCGAAAAAAATACATAATATATTTACAATATATTTTACGTGATATTTATTAAAATTCTATTATACTGATCGTAAAAAATTTGAAGAACATCGTAAAGTTCATATATTATAATTCCGAATTTTTGATTTGCTTTTTAATAAAATTAAAAAGAAATAATTTATAAATAAAAGACAATATTATAATTTAAAAAACCAAATTAATTAAGTGATGGATAAAAATGCATTTTATATTTTAAATATTGCAAAGCTTGAAATATTTAAAACAATTTTGAGTTCCCTTAATTGCGTTACAAATTATAGATAATAATTGAAGATTCAGGTTCTTTTGCACGAATCATGGATGAAAACAAGTATTATTATGAAATTGCAAACGTTACATCACTGTTGCCAATGAGGTGCGAAATGTGTTTCCGGGATTTATAACTGACCCTTATGACCAATTGAGTATAAACGAAGATTATTAGTTAGTATATTAGTAACTGGTATTTAAAGCTTTTTACATCGAAATAACGATATATTGGTTAATAGATTAAATGCAATAGTGACGTATATTGACAATTTTTTACTATCTCTCCATTTACTCTTTTAGGAAATTTAATAACTATGAAATATTCAAACTAGGCATCTTTGAAACAAAAAATTCTGTTGTGTGACGGTACACAATAGAATTTTTTAACTACACATTTCAAGTTCCAGTTTGAAATTTTCAAGATTACCTTATAATTGAAGTGGAAATATGATATTTTTACAAAATTTTTTAATTGGTGAGTTGGTGATGAAAAATGTTAATAAAAATTGTAAACAAATGGAAAATGATTTATTTATATGAAAATGATAAATTAAAAATAACCTATAGAACAATTTTTCTTTAAAATTGGTCTCTTGCTTTTTTTTATACGACTAATGGTTTCGATGATATAATAAATTTGAATGTTCGTATGAGCGACATTATTTATGAATTTTTGTAACTTATAAGTGTGAATAACTTCACAAAAAAAATTTTTTTTCGCGAAACACATGTCTCATATTTTTATCTGTAGAATACGTCAGCAAATTAAAAAAAGAAAAATTAAAAATGACGATGTCTCAAAAGTGCCCGAGAACGTGGAATGCTTTCTATATGGGTAGAATAAATTAAAAAAAAATGGTAGTTAATGAAAAAAAATAAAAACTCAGAATTAATAATTTATCTGTAAAAACTTGAATCTATTATTGAAGCTTTTGCTATTGCGTTTCTTTTTTAATAGCGAAACTTATAAATACTATATTTACATAATACACTCTAAAAAAAGGTAGCTCTATACTTGATATATTTTTTTTTTATTTTTTAATAAAAGGCTTATGTGCAGAGCTTGTTTTACATAGCAATTTTATTTTTTTTTTCATTTTTAAATTTATTTAAATATTATTTTTTCCAACTGAAACATTTTATTAATGTTGAATGAAACTAGATATTTTTAAAATCCGAGAAGTCTATTTTCTCTAACAGTTACGCATAATGGATGAAAGCCGACTAGAATCTTTATATGTCAATAAAACTCCATTTTCTCCTGTAAGGCATTTCGCGAAGGATAATCCGCGAGAATATCTTTTTCTTGGTATTTAATTGTGAATACGCATATGTATTATACTTCTAAAATTAAAATCTCTCAGTTGTGTTCGTTCTAATTTAAATACTAAACAGATACGATTTATAAAGTCGATTAATCACATTTGAAACGTTGCGGATAAGTTGAGCAAAGTGTATTGTTGATTGATTTGAAAGATAAACATGTTAAAGTATTACAAAAGTATTGAGCATAAAAGTAATGATTAATGCGATGAAATCAACAATTCCACAGGAAACTTGAAACAAAATAACGCAGAAATTTTCTATGGACTTTCAGAACTTTAAAATTTGATATTTAATATTTTTTAAATGCTCACTTGATTTCTCTGACACAGATTGTAAGTTAAATTTTGTTGCAATCAACGAACATCGCATTGCGACCTCGGCGTTTGACAGGACACCATATTAGGAGACTGTTATAACTAGTACCGAAGCGTATTCAACGACTGGTATAACAACTTGTTAGAAAACACGTTAGAAATGCCGTTTCGTCTGAATTGGCTTTTGAGCAACGCCTGGGACGATCGTGCCTGCCGTCTCGTCGCGAAATGTATGTCAGTACGATGATATTGTTCCTAATTGCCTCCATTGGCAGGCAATGAATATTATTTCAGGCAGGGTCACATGTGGTCCTTGCACGATGTTAATCTTGAATCACTCATGTGACTGTTTTTGTTTCGTTAACATAATAAAAACTGTTGCTAACTGTCGATAATTTATGAAAAATTACGGCAAACGACATAGCAATCGGATAACATTTTGGTTAGGAAATTGTCATGAAAACTAGAACGATTCGCTTGTGCCTTAAATATAAAAAGGTTTTTTATTTTTATATTAGGTAGAGAAACAAGAGAGATATATATTTTTCTTTAAATTATTGGAAGAACGGCAGTTTCCGTCTCTACAAATATTATTTCTGCTTATTTATTACCCTCTTCGAGAGGGAAAAGCAAAAGGCGCGACGAGGGATCTCAGATAACGCGGAATAAATAGAAATGTCGATATGTAAGAGTGTACTTGCTTCAAGATCAATAATTTCAAGTCCTGTTTCAGCATCCAGTTCTGTCATCGATGGCCATTGCCCCGTCGTCGTCTGAATTCTGTTGTCCTTTTGCAATCGCTTCTTGAAGTTTATGCGAATTGACAGCAATCATGTTTCGCATCTAGCGCGCAAATCGATCGATCGGCACTAATTGAGCCGGTCATAGGCAATCTTATAGACGAACTTATTAGCAACGCGAATCTTGTTATTCGCGATTACTCGGGTTGATTGACCTATCCTATTCTAACGCTGGCTTCCAGCGTGATCTCTTGGCACGTTGCGGCTTGCTAATCTTTTCGCATGAATGCCTGATATCGATACTTTGGCTGTTATTTATGGGAGAAAGACGGACTGTGTGGTCTCCATGCATCATCACACATTGTTACTTTTACAAAAAATTTTGTGTTAAAGTATCTGTAAAGAGATAACTAGATATCTATCTAAATATTTAAAAATTTACAATATTTGCATACAAATTTAAAACAAATTTTGTTGGACTATCAAAATAATTATGTAGTTCAAGCTGCTAGAATGTCAATTTTTTTGCATTGTCCATCATGCTTAAATTTCACATATAATTATTTTGATGACATAACACAATTATTTTTAAATCTGTATCTGAATTGTTAAATATTTCAGCAAAATCATTATTTCTTTAGTATTTAATCTGTTATTCGTTTTCTATTTTGCGGTCTTTATTAAGCTCTTACAATTTGTGAGGAAAGAGTTAATGAAGAGAGGTGGAAAGAAGAAATTACGTATATTCCATGTAACAACACAAATTACATTTTAGTATAATAAACAATAATTTATGAGATAACTTTCCATCGTAATTTAGACTTTTCATTTCATTCATAATGGCAAGAAGAAATATCATTTACAAAAAAATGAGACTCGTAGAAAGTAATATTAGCCACAAAAAAGTAATCCCGGAAGAGTAATATGTTTCTAAATACGTAACACATTTTAGATATCTACTAATAGGTAACAATGTTGCGAAATGTGCATACGCGTGCTCCGAAACCAATTAACATTTCATTTACACTGCCCGCGTTACTACCGTCTATCCGATGACTTACATATTTTCAATCATGCGTGACTTTAGAGTTTTTAACGGAATTCTTCGCGGAATATTTCCAATTTCTTCAAAACCAAGGCTCCATACTCTTCCTGTTTACATACAAGTGTTAAGACAAGTTTACGCTAACTAGCTTTTCTTTGTTTATTATCGATGTAAATAAATTTCTAATAGCGAAATTTGGACTGTTTATTGATCAACAAAACTGCAAATTTAATCCGGTTAGAAATTCTTGGCAAGC
Organism: Acromyrmex echinatior; assembly: GCF_000204515.1. The sequence goes on along the minus strand of NW_011627066.1, from coordinate 569,441 downwards.
ATTGTCGAGGGTCAGTCTAAATGTAGTTTTAGGCAGTCAACAAGATTGAGAAGTGCTCAAAACGTAAACGTAGGTATCTCGTGCCTTCAATACCCTGTTTTTTGTACTCTAAAGTAACGTTCGCATTTTCATTGTTTTCTCCAAACTCGTATTCTACTTTTAGATTATATAATAAATTATCTTTCTTTTTCCATACAAATTTTTCTAAAAAATTTTCCCTTACAAAAATAATCAATTACTAGAAAAAAATACAAATTTATCAAAAAGTCATAAAAGTGTATAATCCATAATCTAAAAATTAATTATTGTATCGCTATTTTTCTAATTGGAACATCTTCGATGAGTTCTATTATTTTAACGGACAAAGTATACCATCAACTTCACGATCAAAGTTCAATTTATAATCGATCGATGACGTTGGTTACTTACGCACATTGGTTGTGAATGATAATAGAATGATTTCATAAATTAATCTGCAGACACGGGAATGTATTGGGTCATTTAAAAAGTATCCGCGGTTTTTTCATTCAAAAATTGAACAAAAAACCGCGGATACTTTTTAAATGACATAATATTATGAATTATAAAAAGAAACAGGAGAGAACTAATAGAAAAATCATCAATAAAATCGTATTAGCATTATGATAGATTGATACTTGCCATTTCTTTGCATATTTATGTAATGATTTATAAGTTCGCGACTCTTGTCCCTTTTAAGAAACGAAATTAAATGTAGGTGTAGGTTAATTCATCGAAGTATAAAACACTTTGATCGGTCAGAATGGAATGCCGTTGTGCGCGAGTATTATTCCAAACGATACGCGTTTTATCACAGAAGAGAGTTCGTTAACAGTAATAATACGATATTAGGTCATTAATAATAGTCCATTCATAGGCGAATGATTAATCACATTTTTATACATATACGATGCAAGGACAAGGGAAAAGCTGTTTATTTATAATTATACATTATTAGGTTCGCTTTTAAAGCTAATTCTTAGACAGCAAATTCATCAACAAAAATTAATAAATTAATTAATAACCGAAGTTCCGATAAATCTGATGGGAAATGCATTAATTGCTACGCAAAAACATCGACGAGAATACAATGGGATATCGATATCCTTGCGTCGCAGCTGTGCTTTCACACGAGTTAATGAGACTAAATTAGAATAAATAAGGATCGCGTGACCAGGGCCAACAGACGGACGTATTAAAATACAAATCGCTGGAGTGAAGCAACCGATGTTTCCGCAGCCTCTTTTAACTTCCTCCCGTACGAAGGTGTACGACCTCCCGGGATGACTCCTCGAATCGCCGGGCTCCTCTGAAAACACGTGATGAACTGGACCACGAGGACGTGTCGGTACCGTTAAGAACGGAGTCGGCAAAAAGCGAGCCGCGTGACCAAACCAGGCATACGTGCTCAGTGCATCACTCGTTCCGAATTTTCTGCTGAATTCGCGCAAGAGCGCTTCATCGGTCGTATACAAAGTATTTACTATTGCAAAATGTCTTTTAAATATGAATTCGACTTTGTAAAATATTTTAGAGACTATTAGAAAGCGCTAAAGAAAGAAAGTTGCAGTCTTTAAATAATTATAAAGAAATATTTAAATAATTAAGTAATTAATAAAATTTTTTGAAATCGCAGAACTCATTTAATCTCGGTGAGCGACTAGAAGTTCTAGTCTCGATTACGTCTTTCATTGAGACTTCTTCAGAATCTATGTTAGTAAAAAGAATCTTCAAGTCGTTTCAATTTAATTATTCGTAATTCACTGCACGTAGTGTATTATTATCTACGCAGACAGCCAATTAAAACGAAGAAATCATACTCGTCGATAACGATAAGCCTCATTAACGTACGTAATGTCACGACATCGAGCGACGTAATCGACGTTGCCTCTTACAACCCGAGAAACGGCGTGCCAAATCTAGCACACGCGAAACATTTTGCAATGGCGCGATTATGAAACCGAGTAAGATGCGGGCCATAAAAGAAATAATATAGAGGGAAGGGAAACACGCGCACACACACTTGTCATAATAATTACAACTGCGGTATAATCACGCTGCGACGATCCAGGGCTGGAAAGTCAAGGACTAGAACTCTCATGTCGGAAAGTGAGTCAGCAGCGCGCTGTATAGACAGGGAACAGGATGGGAAAAATTCGCGAGACGAATCTTGCGCAACGAGAGGAAACGAGAACGAAAGTGTAACCATCGCGGAGAAAATCCGGGACGAACGATTTAACGCTTGGCCGAGCAATGGTGGATAGGTAAATAGGTAAGCGTAGAAATCCTCAAGCAAGTGATTGAACACCGTTTAAGCAATTTCTGATGGATTTGCCATACTTTGTATTTTTCAGAAACCTGTTTGAAATAGGATGAGAATGGATACCTTATTCTGTTCTGTGCATAATCTATCTCATTTGATCTTAAACAGGTTCTGAAAAATATCAAAGTACCATTTGGCGAAGTAAATGTACGGTGTCCAATCTCTTAAGGATCTCTAGATACATACACGAGAATGCGAACGCGCGAAATTCCTCGCGAAATGATACTGCGGTTACACGGTTACACCGCGAGAATCGTCACAAACAACTTTCCATGTCTTGCACATTCGAGAACACTCATGCTCGCGATAAAACATGCGATATTACACGCGCCACTCGAGAGACAAATGCTGCGTAAGTAACGGAGGAATGAACGAAAGAGCGCAGAAAAAGCGTTGAATTAGAATTTAACTCGTGCATTAGAGAAGATTCCTGATTGATCATCACGAATTAGTTCGTCATTTGTTTTTTTATGCCAACTATCGTAATTTATTTTCATTAAATTCTATTAAACATTTCTTTCATCGGACAATCATTAAGCTTATCGATACGTCAATGTCTCTCTAGTGTTGAATCGCACCGAATCAAAGACCAGAACGCGGGAATTTATTCGCCTGTTTCGTGTGTGTTGCAGATGCCCTCGAGAGCACGGTGTTGCCGAAACCACATCTGAGCAAACGAGTTGTAAGTGACCGATTAAGATATCATCGATCGCATCACAAATAGAGACGAGGCTAATTTCTCTTCACCATAATAATAATATTTCATCACGATTGTGATTAGTATCTGCTCAATGATAATGATTTATTGTGATAATTAAAAGTGATGAAATGAAATTTTACTGCTGCAGTAGAGAATCAAATTGATATACCTATCATTTTACTGATCGACTTTCTGTAATCAGCTACCATATTTATATCTATATCAATTAGCATCATCAGTGCCTTTCGCAAAACGTAAATGCGTTGACGTAAACTTTAAACAACATCTCTTGTCAAAGAATATAACTCTTTGTCATCGTTATTTTTGATTATATAAACATGTGAACTTCTCTTCCTATAACGAACCAAGATTTGTGTTAAGCTTTGAATAAGCTTTCACGTCATTATGCGCTGCGGCATTTGTACGAGATATCATTTTCATGCGAAGTGCCCGTTCGTAGAATGACAGGAAGTAGTTCTTTGCAAATCTCACACACATATGTATTGGTTACACAAATTGTGGATCTCCGAAGCGCGGGATAGCAGATCGTCCCCCGAGATCTCGAATCCATTGGCCATGACCTGCCTCCACTCACGAGATCGCGTGAAATATATTTTACATTGCACGGATATACGTGCATAGATGTACGTCCATTCAGAAATTAAGCCGGAAAATGTTCTGATAAAATTATGAAACTGTGCTTTAGATTTCTTGTTAAAAATCCAGTTTACGTGCAAAAAGTATAATTCGCGATCCTTAACATAAAAAATAGTCCGCGTGAAATTTCGCGTCTTCTATCGAATTTTTATTTTGTTGAAACGATAAAAATTGAGAAACGGAAAAACTTAACATTTTTATATAATAAATTCCTAGACGTTTTTTCGAGGTCGAAATTATACGTAATCTCTTTCTATTTTAGTATTTCACTTTTTGTTATTGCTTATCTGGTAAACTAATCATTTACATAATATTATATTTTTGAAATATGTGTTTCATAATACTAATCTAATTTGCCTTACTAATTTTTTTCAATAATTACGCTGTTGATCGTGAAAGGTGAGAGTGCGATTTCAATCCGGACGCAGTCCGTTGGTTACGTAATATCGAGAAATATCGGTATCAGCTTATCGATATGATTAACAAGCACAATGGAACCCATTATTTGTCTTATCTCATTGATAGTGAGGGATATTTATTTCAATCCCGCGGTCCCAGAGTTATTAACTTATTAACGCGCAAGAAATGCACCCAAGTCGAATTGCGTATGCAGCCGACCAATTAACGTGATTACGATCGGTCATGCGAGTTCAATGCACGTCGTTGCGCGATCACGGCGCGTGAACCATCGCCTTTCTTTCCTTCTTTTACCCGCTGTTTATAGATGGAAATGACGTCACTGTTATGCCAACACCGTGGACAGTATGCAAAATAATGCAAATGACATGCCGAAACTGCTCGCCCTGTGCCTTTCTATGTATAGGACGCCGGTCATAGCGGTTTAACGGTTCAAAGAGGTATTTGATGGAAAAAGAGGTTTATCCGACCTATAAATTTTCTTCATTCAACCCGACGATCCTCGCTTTAAATGATTACTTACAGAACGGCTATCATAGAACGGCTATCTTAGTATACGCGGAACTTTGACGTTCACATTTTGTTACCTGCATATAATTATTGCACAATATATTGATTAAAGGAGAATATTTTTTCAATTATAGTCAGTAAATTGGAAAGCGCTCGTAAGCGTATTTTATGTTCTTTCGAATTTCGGAATGTATGCATTTTATACAACGAATAAAATTTAATACTACTTTAATACTACTTTTATGTAAAAGAAAAAGATTAAATTAATTTTTTATGATACAATAACGTGCGATGCATTGGTTGATAAATGTAAAAATATTTGAGCTGTACTGAAAAGTATCTGGGTGCATAATGCACGTAATCGCACATCGTTATATTATAAAAATAGTTTATCTCTGTCTATATATATAGTATAATATATAATATATAATGATCTGCGTGCCAAATGTACACAATGTACGAGTTATATAGCAACTATTACGTATTAAGAAATATATGTATTAAGATTCTAATGATCATAATACTTTCTCATGAGTTAACTCTTACTTTATCGTACAAACTGTACCGCCTCTTATCTGCAGCCCCACATTGACGATTGCTGAGGCAATGATAATACGCTGATAAGGATTGCCTGGATCATCGGGTTTATCAGCGCTTGGCCATCGCTTTTCAGCTTGGCTGATATAATTGAGTATCGAATGTATCACGCGCGACTAGAATCGACTTGGATGTTTTGCAGGTGTTACAACGGTGGTAATTACCGTCAGGCTGGGCGTGTGTACTAATTACAGGCATTAGATAATTATTGCTGTGTTAAGCCAGCCGGGACGTTTTACTTTCATTACTTTCCTTCACGGTCTGCTTGTATAGACCGTGAAAATTACGATCTTTCGTGTATGCGACTACAGGATATTACAAAGTACAACGTAATAGCAATAATGAGCAATACGTTCGCTTACTATTACGAAACGTTAATATGTTATACAGGAAAACGGTAAGCGATGAGTAATGCTTCATTATTGGACACACCGTATATCGTGCTTTCTGATAATTGCTTATTTTTGGTATCTTTAGTTACACGGTGCGTGTCCAATTTAGCTCTTAAAAGTCCACTTCTCTACCCATCACGTTGACCTCCTTTCGGTGGTCGACCGCGTTGGACATCTCGGTATGTAACGTTCACTTCGAATCTACAATGCACAGAGTTAACATTTGAAAATATTAATAATCATCATTACGAATGCCCCGCTATGCTTGTTCTTGACACGGCGAATTACATAATCCATTCATCTTCTACGTACGCGAGGTATTTGATTCTTTTATAAATATTCAATAAAACTGACGCGTAACAAAACTTACAAACACATATATGACATATTATTGAGAGATGTATCCATATACGATTTTTTGTTGCAGATAAATCAGATTGAAAGATGCAGGCAGCACCTTTGCTATCGTTCCTCCTGATCCTTTTGTATCATTCGGGATGGACCCACGGGCTCTGCAAGCTGAAGAACAGCACCACAGCATGGTGCGACCAACTGAAAGACCTCAAGGACGTCGAGACGCATGGTCTGGAGACTTTGAGTGCTCCGGTCGCACAAGACATTTTAATTCCTGGCCTCTTTGACAATTTGACTAGCCTTAGGCATCTTGACCTGTCCGATGGCGATCTGAAGAAGATCGAACCAGGAAGTTTTCGAACTTTAAACGACTTGAAATCTCTCAATCTTGGGGATAATCGCATCGAATACCTCGATTTAGCTTCCCTGGAGGGTCTGATCCATCTGCGAAGTTTAAACTTGCGGAGGAATGTCATCCGACAACTGCCACCTGCACTGGCGCGTTTAAAAAATCTTAAGCATCTAGATATTCATGGTAATCCGCTCGAGTGCAACTGCGCCACCCTCAAAGTCCGCGATCTTATCGTACAGAGGGGCGTGACGGTGTCGAAGAAAGTCGTGTGCGCGGGTCCCGGCAACATGAAGGGCACGTCGCTGATGAAACCAAGCGCGATGATCATTTGTAACTTCGAAGAGCAGGATCGGGAAATGCAAAACGACCAAGCGGAAGGATCTGGAGAATCGGATTTAGGATCCGGAGACGTGTTGGATGGATTCAATGAAGAGGAAGAAGAAGAAGAAGAAGAGGAAGACATAGAAAATAAAAACAGCACATCGGAAAAACCGAAAGAATCAGAAGTTGAAACGCCTTTCCCGACCGTGTTGATAGAATCCACGATAGAATCTTCCACCTCGAAAATAACCGTGGAGGTCACTACTGGCACAACAATGAATTCTTTACAACATAGCACGGAAGATGAAGAAATTTTCTTTGACAATGAAGATAAAAAGGAACAAATATCCACGACTGAGATGTCGCAAAAGAAGAACATTAAGGATGTCTTGTTTTATCCAACTGCAGGTTCGGGCGATGGAGATGAAAGTTCCGGCGAAGGATCTGGTGCTACTGGAACGCATTACGATGAGGAGGAGACTGAGAAGGTAGATACTAGTGAGGGATTTTTTGCCACGGGAGCAGGCTTCTTGAATACGCTTTTTGGATTTGGAACTTCTGTGACTACGTCGACGACTAAAGAGCCAAATCTTGAAGAGGAGGAATTTATACATGTATCGACTACTAATCTGGCCACTGAGGAGACAATCGTGTCTGATAAAAGCTATTCAGTTGAAGCCGGTAATGAAAAATCCACCGAGGTTACCACAAAGGTCATACTACCTAATCTTAACACGAACGACGTAGTGCTAGCATCTTCTGATATAGTCGATGATTCTAAATCTGATAGTATGATGGATAGAAGTAACAACGAACAAGCAGTATCTTCACCTAAGCAATCCAAGAAAGGCATGGGCTCGTATGTCGTTCTAGCGGTTTTACTCGCCATAGTGGTAGCGTTGATCGGTTTCGCCGCGTACAGAGGCGATATATGTAAAAAGAGGAAGTCACGCGATGTAGAAACCGGCACTGAGATGAAGGAGATACAGAAGTCTCTTTTAGAACACGGTGAAAATTCAACTCAACCGAAGAAGGAAGAAAACACACCCTACGTAACGGAACTCGAAAGTGATCCTCTCGTGAAAGTCAAATCTGCTGGTGACGATGCGAAAATTGATGATATCCATGTCATCCACGATGACGACTATCAAACGCGAGAACCGCCGCGTCTCAATGGCACTGTTGATCATTCAGAACTCATAAAGCCGCCTAGGAAGCAACTTTTACAGGACGAAAATGCAATTTCACAAGATGATGAGGTGAGAGAGGAGAGACCTCGTGTGGACATAAATTCCTTGAAGAAAAACTTCCTGGAGGATAGGAATCCGCAACCCTCTACTTCGGCGACGACCAATGGACCGACGACGCATTTTCCAGAGCCCAATGGACCACCGCTCAGTCCAGGGGCCCAAAGAGTGAAGATCACTTTGCAGGAGATTCCCGACAGTGTGCCAAAGACGCCTATACTCATTACACGAACAATGGCTGGTGAGAATCTAGTCAAGACGCCATGAAGCAGTGTCCTGGGAAGAGAATCTACGAGAAATAACGGACGTTATATCGACCGATCGACATACTCGTCTGTCGAACAGAAATCGAAAGACAAATATGTGTGGAAATGAAGGAGAAAGTTTTTTTAAAGAATGCGACGTACAGATGTGATTTATAATAACATTGTTGTTCCTAGGGCTGCACACGATTTGACTCCTCGTGATGGATTTTCGTGATAAAGAAAGATTACCGAGTCAAAGACCATATACGACAGTGGCTAGGAGATGGCTATTGTTTTCGGCAGGAAGCTGAAAGTGTGCGAAAGGTGACTGAGGAACAGTTTGTAACCTCAGGCCATGTTTCTGAATATTGAATAATTGGATGCACGAAATGCTATATGTTATATTTGCTAAAACTATATTCTGTGCAGGATGTCCTTTGGAAAGATATTGCGTATTATTTTTTATATATTTATAACCATATCATTCATTGTGTTTAACTATTCATAAGAAAATCTCGTAAAATCATAAATTTTAATTTGAAAATTTGTATACATATGAGCGAAGTAAATAAATGAATTTATTTACTTTTTAACATTAGAAGTTTTATATTCACTAAATGGATCAAGCAAATAAATTACTATAAAAAATGGTGAAAAATGTTTCAGATTTTAACGAATCAAGAAAATTCAGGAATCTTTTTTTAAATAAGATTGTAATGTTAAAAATCTAAGAAATAAAAACGGCCAATAAAATGACCCTTTGATATTTCTAATATTAAGGAATAAAGAATAAATAAAAATTTACTGTTTAAAGATCCATTGTCGAAATCTTGCAATTTTTATCGCTTATATAATATAATTCTTATCAACGCAATTGTCTTTTCTTTTTAATTTAATTGGGTGAAAATGAGCGATATTTTGGACATCCGCATTTATGCTATACGTGTAGGAGTGAGTATAGCGAATGGAGCAATGTTCGAAGTTAACACTATAGTACACTAGTCAGTCTTCCTAAAGAGACTCGCGTGTCCTACGAGCACCAAAACATTGAGAATTTAACGGTATTCATTATCACGCGAGATCGCATCGCGAGGATCCTTAGATTAATCGAGGATCGACGAAATGTTCGCCGTATGTCAGGCATCGATGAGCATTCCAGTTCTGCCATATTTTTTTACGCACGAACCATCGAAGATTAATGAAACCGTCGGCCTTACGCCGTCTTTCGATCAAATCACAGATTGTTTGCCAACGCGTACCTCGTAATTTTTAGAGTGAATTGTTAGCGTTTTACGTACGAAACGTTTATACGCGATTTGGAACACGGAGGAATTTGTATTATAATTCAATGAGAAGAGTTTGCCAATTATGAATAATGACCTTTGGAACAGCTTTTGGTACGGAGCTACAGAGTTTGAACGTTTGAACAATACTGTTAACATTGTAGACCTATTATTCACGTGAGAGAAAATATATACGTAATATCTTGTTATCACGTTATTACTGTTCTTGTAGCGGACGCGATCTCCTCGCGACCTTAGAGGCACACGTTTCAGAAAGGCAGTGACTCGTATTTTCATGTGCATTAATGTATTTATTCGTTGCATACGATGCAAATTAAGAGACAAATTTCATGTATGCGTGTGACGGCACTCCATCCTCCATGATTGCGTGATTATCAGTTAAATGGACGCGTCATGTAGCTGTGCGCACGGCGATCGCACGGCGTGACATGCGCAATGCGTTATCATATTATCCATACTATTGACTATTATTCCTTACATACGATTCTTTAAGTCAAAATGTGTCGAATGCTGTTAAGCCGTATATGATTTAATTTTAAGGTAGCGCGAACCCCGTTAGATCGAAACTTGTCCCAACGATAACGCACATTGTCAGATTTAACTTAGCGATAAAGTAAGGAGCTCAGTGAAGACTTTATTTATATGTTCAGCCTATCAATAAAAGAGAGTGTTATTTTGTTGATCCATCATGTACTTTAATCGTGCGTCATGGATAATCTTTGGCCTCGCTTTGTTCTCATATTCTCGAACACGTCACTAATATTATGATTTTATATACATTTATCTGTTACATAATTATTACTTGATGACATTTTGCGTCTAAAGAAAGCGACATAAATCACGTTGATTATCAATATTCGCATAAAAAATGAAGTATAAGTAATGAAGAAATATAAAATATATTTCATAACTTTTCATGTCAATGTCCTTCACATGTACGTATAAATATTACTTTAATATCTGTTCATAAATTTAGATCGTGTAAACTAAATGAAAATTTATAAGTCTTAAATATTTTTACATCCTTTCTTAATAAATAACCAAATCCACACAAAATACAGTCGATAAAATCGCACGCGAAACGCCCACTATGCAATGTAATGATTATTGGGATATTACTGAGAATTTGTACTAGACATTTAATAATCCAATTATTTACAATTTATAAATATTAGCGTATTTACCGCTTCTTATTCTTTTCGTAAATGATATATTAATATGATATATTAATATGATATATTAATGATATATTAATATGATGAATGATTAGTTCATAACTATAATCTTGAAATATCTTAATTTTTTTTAGACTGACAAGAAATTACCGTAATTCGAGATCGACGTGTCTTCGCTACATTCAAACCGGTAATCTGACGTTATTATAGCTAGAATCTCTATAGAAGAGACAGTGTTCCAAGAAGACGCTTGTACTTTTGCTCTTCTTCGGAGTAAACCTTTTACTATTGGCCAGCCGACTCATTTGTCATTTCCTTGATTACTAATCTTCCTTAGGCAATATGTGTATTTAACACAAGGGAAAAAACCGGTTTGGCAAGATAAAACCGCCGTAATATTATCGCGCAAACTAACATGTGTTATCATGGATCCGTATCCACCTTGTTGATTTAGCGTTGATTTGGATCGTAGAAAAATGACTTTTGCATCAGAAGAATAAGTTTTAAAATTACGAAGTCCCATATTCCGCAAAGTGTACGATGTAATATTAATTGTGCTTCCAGCCGATTTATAAACGCGATGAGAGAATATTAAAAATCTACACTGCTATCTTTTTTTTTCTTATATTTTTATTAAATTTTTATTAAAACATCAAGAAAGTTTTATTATATGTTTTGGAACAATTCACAAATGGAAATAATTTAAGACTCGCGTTCCATAAACGATTCTCTGTAGCCACTCTTGGGCTCTCGTTTGAGTTCCTTGATGACAATGGAACGATTCGAATTCATTACCTGGACGTCGGAATCTTCATCGTCGGTCACAGGCTCGTTTCTAAGCACATGTCTTCTCTTTCTCTTCTTCGAGGTAGGCGTCTGCGGCCTTGGCCTGTCCTTGCTACTGCTGGACTCGAGAGTCTCGTCCACAATGCTATGCCTCCTGGCTCTGCGCGTTGAGGAAGTTCTAGGATTCCTATTATGCAGTTGACTCGTGTCACATATGTTACCACTGGAATTATTCCTCTCTCTTCTGATTCGTTCCTGCCGGCGTTCTTCCCGTCTCAGTAGATCATCTTCGCTCTGAGTCCGTTTTCGAGGTCTCCTCGTACGTCTTTTCTTTATTCGTAGATTATCCATAGAATTTATGGAACGCAAAGTGCCATTTTCAATGGAAATCTCGTTTAAAGCATCCATGGAATGAACTAGTCTTTGCATCTGGACTGCTTCCTCATAACTAGGTGGACCGGCTAATTCTAAAGGATTAATTCTGATTTCCTCTGGAGCCTCCAATGCCTCTATTTCTTCCTCCAAACGCTGATTCCTGAAAGTACGATAAAATAGAGCTTTTGTTTGATTTCATCGCGCTATTGTAGCTAGGAATGATATATTATCTGTAGCGTAATTTAAATGTTGAAAGATTAATTATAAAAATTCTTGTGTAGTACACATTTATTCTATAATACATTTGATTAATTTGAAGATTGATAATTCGAAAAATTTTGCGATTTATATTTATTAAAAATTCTGCTAAATTAAAAACATATAATTATACGTCGGTATGAGTAACGCACTCTCTGATATCACTTTTAAAGAGATGAATAATGTACCAGCTTGCGAAATTGTAATGTAAACCTACTAGACAGATATCTGTCTTATCTGTTGCAGGTAGATGTGTCCACTTTCCCTAGCATACATTTTCTGAATTATTCATTTTAATTACGTTGAAAAATATTGTAAACATAACGCGAATATTAAATTACTCAAACATTCATTTTGCTTATTATTACGTCATAAAATGAAGGTCATTATGTGCTCATTAATAGCATGCCGCGCGTATTGATTTTACTTAAGCGAGGCAAAGTGAAATATCTTTAAATGCATTTTGCATATATACACAGAAAACTTAATAATTAGTAATCCGAAAGCATCTTTACCTCCTTTGCAAACGTCGTAATCGTTCTCTCTCTTCTGCTAATTCCATTTGCCGTCTCTGCTCAAGGACTCTTCTCTTTATCTTCAGGGTGTGCTTAATCGATATCACGCTGCCACACAAAACGACTAGAATGAGCAAGCTGATCATTACCATTCCCCAAGTTCTGTCTTTAGAATAATATAAATTAGTGTTCCATTCATTGAAACATGCGGTTTCCCACGAATAGCCGGAAACGTTCGCCGGACTTTGGCAGATCAAAGTCGACTTTACAGTTTTGGACGGGGGTTCCATTAAGTACTCGAAGGTGTCATACAATTGCATACAGTCGCATCTCCATGGATTATCCTCTAAACGGATTGTGACTAAATGTAAATTGTTTTGAAATATGTCAGGATCCATCGCCTCCGTCAAGCGATTTCCTACGAAATAATTGATTAATTACATAAAACGTAAGCGCAAAAGATTTAAGATCTATACAAAATAAAAATGCAGAAAGAAATCAATTTCAAAAATACAATTATTTCAAATATAATAATTCTCGGATTAAATTCAGAAATCATGCATCGATAAATTTCAACGATTAATTAAATTTTTAATTAAAAAATTTATGTAATTAGAAAATTTTAGATTCTTCTTAATAATTAAAGAAAATTTTTTTCTTTAACTTTTACAAAAAAAAAACGAAAAAGTCAGAATATATAATACTGAAACGTATTTTGAGGCAAGAAACACGATTAAATAATAAATTATAACATATACCTGATAAGTCGATCTTTTGTAATAATGGCAATTCAGCAAAGCTATCATTGTGTAACTCGATGAGCCTGTTTCTCTGCACATCTAGTATTCTTAACGTCTTCGAATTTAAACTGCGCGGTAACGACTGCAGATGATTGTCTTTCAAATTCAGAATTTTTATTTTGGATAGGTCTTCTAGAGAATTCGCCCTAAAGTGATTGATTAGATTGAAGGATAGGTCCAATGCCGTAACAAAAGAAGACAGATACGGGAATCGGTACAGAGAGTTGTAGGAAAGATTCAGAAGTCTGAGATCGATGTCCCTGAACGCTAGCTTGTGAATTTCTCCAAGATTGTTCGCAGACAGATCCAGTACTTGAAGCTTCATCAAACCTTCAAATGTGCTAGCATTCAATAACGCCAAGTTGTTCGAATTCAGGTACAAGTGCGTCAGCTGCCTGTTTTTGATGAAAATACGATCTGGCAGTAAACGAATTGTGTTGTGAGAGAGTCGAGCCTGCGTTAATGATGGCAAACCATGAAGACCAGGTCGGTCAAGATTACATCTCGATACGTCCAGTTTTTTTAGCTTTAGATGCTCTAGGGTCGAATATCTACAAACGAGTAATGTATGATATTATTTGTAAAATTCCTATTATTATTTTTATTTAGTAAGAACTATCAAATTTATTAAGCGATTCTTTTCGATGATTAATTTAGATATAAAATTAAAATTATAATCAAATAAAATTTCATTACCGAGTACTGTACACTAATGTAGGATTATTGACCAGTCGTAACTCCTCTAATTCTGGAAATCCAACGAAAGTGTCTGGATTCAGATAATTTAGAGCGCAGTCAGACATATCTAACCATCGCAATGTCTCGCTGACAGGTGTTTGAATACTTTTCAGCGGATTTCCTACAAGACTTAGAGTATTCAGCGCCGACAGTCCATTCAAGGATTCATTGCTGAATACTTTTATACCTAAAACAAATAAAATTTTTATTAGTTTAATACATACGTGCATTTATTATTGAATTTTAAATATTTTTTCTATATATTTCTATGCAAAAAGGATAAATCTCCGTATTATTAAATATATATTATATCAAATATTATATATATTACTAAATTAAAATATGTCCATAAATACGTTTCTTTTTCAAATTAATTGTTATTATAATGTCAACGATTTTATAAACAAATATGATATTTTAATAGATACACTGAGAGAAAAGATTTTGTTAATTTAGCAAGCCATCAGTATATTTAATCGGTAGATATGTGACAACAAATTTTGTTGTGATTGCTATTAGTCTGCTATATCAACTAATTATTAGTAACAGAAACAAACTACATACATATCAATTTCTTATGATTTGAGACCCT
>NW_011627066.1:532326-554717 GCF_000204515.1 Acromyrmex echinatior | reverse complement strand
CTTATTTGCTAGCGATACTATTAATTATTTGTTACATTGACAAATTAATTTGTAATCGTAATAAATCGATCGTTTTTAAAGAAATATTATATTTACTTTCTCTTGATTTGTTCCTATAACAAAATCATTTCTCTCAGTATATCTTTTTAAAAATCACCTTTAAAAAATTCTTTATATAAATTATTAGGTGTTGGAATTAATTCGTAGCGTTTTACAAGTGATGGGAAGTACTTTCATTAATGTATTTTTTAATGCTCATGTGAAATAAATAACATTCTTTCATTAAAAAACGCTACGAATTAATTCCAACACCTAATATTATAATAAATATTTTCAATAACACTTATGACTATCTTGATACACACGGCAATGGCCAGCATCCACTGCATGAAGCACTTCGCTGGTTAGCCCTTTCAAGTCAGGTAATAGATTCCTTGAGATGTATAGAACTGCCAGGGATGGTAGCTGGCTAATGGAAGCAATATCTACCGTATTTGCGATGAGATTGTCTGATAGATCTAGTCTACGAAGCTTTCTTAATTCTTCGATATTGTTCGGCAAGGATTCGAGCTGATTCTTGGCCAGATTCAAGTACTGTAGATCAATCAACTGATTGACTTCGTTGGTGATCTCACTTATACGATTACTTGACAAATCCAGATGCTCGACCTATTACAGAAAAAGCAAATTTTAATTAGTAATTAAATTATTTATTAGACAATCATCTGAAAGAATATATTTATCTGAATTGGTAGTAGTTTAATTATCTTGATCATATCTTTTTCATAATTCTTACGTATTTTTTTTATCTATATATTACTGTACTATTTTATTTTATTTTATATACGATAAGCTGCAATGAATTGTTATCTTACAATGAAATTTAAAATTAAAAAATCGCTAACAAAAGAAGTATTATTCATCGCATATATATTCACCACAGTACTAATATTTTCGGGAAATATCTGTATTCCCTGCTTCGAACACTCGATAGTTCTGGGTAATTCGTTAAAGCGGCACAGACACCTGTCAGGACATATGCTTTGGCACCTCGTAATTGACAGAATTGTTAGCCACGTGATTAGCAGTGCAAGAAACACGCCGCGTCTCATTGGTCCTTCCTCCATGTTTCTTTTTCATCACCGCGAGTCAGGTCGAATAATCGCGCATAGCCCACATTCTTGCAATTCAATTCGCCTCCAAAATGACATTTACGGTCTCTCGATCGTACATTGCCAACGTCGAAATCTTTGTTACGGGAGGAGTTACACGAGAGAATAAGATCGCTCACCGAAAATTCTCTCGCTCCGAATCGATGACCGAACCTACTGGTGCTCTGAACCGTACTAAGCACTGAGAGTTAGTAGCTATCTTTGATAAGTAACGCAGGGTACGTCGCACGATATCTCTAGTAAGATAACCAGACTGCCGTGTCGAGGTGTTGAGTGCGTTATTACGTGCAAAAGGAATGAAAAAAGGAGAATCGGATAAAGATAGAGAGGTGAATACACTGTAATTGTATGATGGTTTGTCCGCAGCAGGATGAATGGCATCCGAGATATTAATCTATTCTGCTCATATCGACAACGAGCAGTCGGTCTCGTCGAGAACTATTTCATTTACTACTTAAATCTATGTTTTATATGTATTTATTGTTCAATTAGCAATTTCAATGGCAGTTTAATATTAATCATGTCATGCTTATAATGTACATTCATTAATTAATTAAAAGATTTTTGCTCTGATTTTGATCAAATTTCTGCGTGCATCCGCAACTTGTTCGAGCTTTAACATCATCAATTTTTCGCTATAGTATTAGCATCGCTAAATTATTGAGACGTGGATATTTTAACGAGCTCTGACGTTGGTCGCTCTGTCGAGATCCGGAGAAACAGGTTTTCCGCGAAGGAGACATGAATGGAAATCTGAATGGGCAGTGCCGTGGAAAATGTAAGACATTAGATAAATATCTCAAGTATCCCGAAAGCCGATATTGAAGCGGGCATCTCAGTGGTCTAAGCCTCTCTCGGCTGACCCATGCGGATATTTTCCTCCCCTCGCGATGCTGTCGCCGCATTACGATCTTTCTCCATCGTTTTTTTTTTCGATCCGACAAGATCGTGCGGTTTCTTCTTTCCGCTGTTTCCAATATAGAAATTAGATCAAATGGAATTCGTTATCACATTTATCACATTTATATTTATATTTTTTATTATTTCTCCATGTATACATGATTACTAAATAAAGCAGATATTGTGATTAATGATCGTTTTTTCATAGACTGCAAGCTTTTATACTTATAGAAAAGAATATCTATAAATACTAAATTATTTGAATTCAAAGGAAAAGAATAATCTTAAGATTCTTACTTTTTCAAGAATCCAAATTTTCAATTGCACTAAATTCATGGTTTAGATATTCGGAAGAAGAAGTTCGTCAGAAAAAATAATATTTCTAATAATTTAGAAAGATGCTAAGATTTTTGAATGAAATCTTTATTACAGTTAATAAGGAACATAATAAACTGCTTAGTAGGAAATAAATTAATGATAAAGACATTTCAATGTAGAAATATAAGACTATAACGTGAAGAATTTCGACGTATACGTAATGCGATTGAATAAAAATACGTCTAAAGGAGTTAATATCAATTACACGAGTTAAGGACCACTTAGATGCCTCAGCCGCGTATTTGTGCAGAAGAAGCAAGTGACTCGTGATTATTTGTTCGGATTGCGGTGAAAAAGACTCGGTCTAAGGCTCCACCCCTCAAAGAGAGGGATTTAAAAAGACCTTATCCGCGCAGGACAGACTCGTTCTCTTTTTCACACGTCCGGTCGGGCCAATGGCGAGGGCAGGTCACACCCTCGGGAGGGTGCGAGAGGTTTAGCTAGCGCCGGCGCTTAGCCCTGGGCTTATCCGGTGGGGAAGAGGACGAGCTCTACCTGTTGATACTAAACCAACCCCTTCGCGATTTCGCAAATCCGGAGTTTCACCGTTGCACTCATGGTCACGCCCTTTGGTTCAACAGATATCCGCAATTTTTTGTGAATAACCCTCCTTTATGTGCGACTTTATGGTATCATAAAAACAAGTATCGTGTTTTTATCAAGAAAACGATATAATTTCCCTTATTTACATCATTAAGTTTTTTATAGATCGGAATGTTTGGGGAGATGCTGGGGAAGCTTTCTGACACGTGGAGTATCATTTGAGTTACATTTTTTATTCATCAGAAAAGTAATATAATTTTCACGATATATAATGACTGCTTAATTCTTTGATATTACGATTAAATAGAATAACAGATAATAGTCATGACCTAATAATAATTGAATTATCTAATAGCCATATAAATATGGTAATTGAAAATCGATTCTCTATATCGATTCTCCATATATCGATTGCTCATAATTATATATTTCATAAGAGAACACCAAGCTCTTCTTTGATTGTACCTTGCTCTTTAATCTATACAATTGGGTTCGTGATAGTGGTTGTGAATATTCACGCAATATCGAATTCGTGTTAGGTGCAGTAACCGCCGCGAAATGAAGATTCCAGCCACGAGAATGGCTTCAGGATCGATCATCTCGGCGCGTCGATTCCTTGGGCTCACCCTTGTGCAACACCAGCAAACCAGGTAGCAGATAGCTATAATTAAAAGTCGATCAGGCCAGGCCTTCGCAGATAAAGAACCTTCGCCTGCGCGAATGTACAGTACGCTCCAATAACGATCATCTGATTGGTCACAAGCTTGTAATCAGTAAAATAAATAAGAATTTTAAGAAACAACTAAATAGTACAGCACTGAACGATAGTGTTTTTAATATTCAAAGTAAGTAATTAATCCATTACCTTCCAGTATTAAATTCTGTAAGCAATATTAAAGAACCAAATAAAGAAATAGAAGTTGTAGAAATTAACTTAACAGAGCTAAAGACGAAATGTAATGATGCTCTTTTGCTGCATTGCGAAATTACATCATGAGCTTCAATTTTGGTCAGAAAAAGATTCGTTTTTCGTAAAGCATCGAAACTACCTTTTTACACGAGAACTAGAGAAGAAGAATAATTATCTGTTTTCCCTATAATCTTCACATCCGATAAAATGATTGAAGTCGTTTACTCACTTCAACTCCTTTTTACCCCTGTCGTTCCTAGTAGTACAACTCATCCCAGTCGATGTTCCTCCATCGTCCTCGAGACGTTTCGCCGGCAGATCGGTCTCTCCGTCACTATTGAGGGCACCTGTACCGGAGAGGATATAATACCGGCGCGTGCTATCTGGAGTATATTTTTAACGCCTTCATTTCCGGCCGCGCTGGGACACCGGAAATAGCGGGACGATACCTCGCGGTGTTTCAGGTATTGATCAGTTCGAGGAGCCGGTGCTACACCACCCAACCATCCACCCCCGTCAGATGAGGAGGGAGGCTGCACGGCTCTGCAGACTCGTAGCTTCGACCCCCACACGGTCCCCTGCGCCGCCCCCGCCCCCCCCGCCACCGGCGGCGGCGTCCCACTGGCGACGCCCCTGTCCGCCACCCCCAACCACCGGCAGCGGCGTAACGTCGAAGACGGATCTTTAGGTATCTCCGCCGTCTGCGCTCGGATCTTCGGACTACGCTCCGATGGCTCGGAGCGAACGAAAAGGGTGGTTGAGTGGGTGAGCGGATAGCGGGTGGGGCACGTTTTTAGGGAAGAAGCGAGAGCAGCGGAATGAACTTTGTTGCTTCGCGGTGCACACCCGTGCGATATGTATATGGAGGGTGGTGGTATCGATGGCCGCGTCGATGACCAGAATATGGCTCGCTGGTATACCGAAGTCGCTCGAAGTGACGAACGAAGGGTTGAAAAAACCGAAAAAAAAACAAATGAATTTAATTTAAATCTTGGGGAGATGTATTGAAATAAATTAATATTAACAAACCGTACTGATTGAAGTGGAACCGCGTCGATGATCGAAATATGACTCGTTGATAGCGAAGTCGCTGGAAGCAGCGAATGACATAGAGAGTTTGAAAGAACCAAAGAAATACAAATGGATTTGATGCATTGAAAAAATTTAACAAATTAACATTAGCAAACCATATTAACTGAAGTGAAAAAAAAAACAATATGTAATGAGATTATATATAACCTGTATATATAGAATTAAAAATTAATGTTTGCATCTCTCTCTAAGAATATTAATGAGTTTGATAGTAAATAAATAATTACTAAAATTAAATCATTTTTTAATTTT
The DNA here is from genome assembly GCF_000204515.1 of Acromyrmex echinatior. The sequence goes on along the minus strand of NW_011627066.1, from coordinate 549,470 downwards.
TTTAGCTGTTACGTATTCCCAGGATTAAAAAAATAATTTTTTTTTAACGTAAACTAGGGAACAATATTTTATTATTAGTAAAATTAAGAATATGTTGTACGCGTTTATTGCATTCACGCATCAAAAGAGAATGATTCCTACAAAATATCCTTTTACGCATTATTTTATTCTGTGACATTATTCTATTCAGGCGGACGAGGACATGTGGAGCATCATGCGCGCGGATTTGCGATTTCGAAGTGATTTTATTTTCCCTAAACTCATCCCGACCTTTCGCGGCAGTCCTTAAGCCGAGTTATAAATAACAGCTTATCTTTTGTCGGCTTCAACGCCGCCGCGATCCCGCACAAAGCCAAACTCTACCCCTCTTGACGAGCCCTCTCCACCACCTTTTATGCTTCGTAAGGGGTCGCGCGCGAGAAGACATCTCGTGAAACGTGCATTCGTAATTGCTTTGGCGTGTCCCTAAATCAAATCCCGCGGTTTTTCCGCATTGGAGAACATGTTACGTATGTTTTATAGAGAAATAAAGCCGTACGAGATCATATTAAACTCTCTCACTTCTAATATCGCGTCGAGACAAATTAGAGTTCGAAAATCACTCAGCCATTGAAGAAATATTATGACTAACAAGCATTCTTGATGTCCTATGCAATATCTAAAAGTGGATTGAGTTAATATTTTTATTTTGTATTATTGACATGCTAATTAGTTGTTATTCATAAGAAAAATATATGGGATTGCTGTAAATTTATAGTATTTGTCTGTCTGAACATCGGGAAGGATTGATCAAGAATAACTATTTACAATTTTTTGCTTTTAAATGTTCCACAGAGAGTAATACAACTCAGATTGGCGCCTGTAAATAGTCAGACCTTTATGACGCCACGTATTTAGACTTGATAAGCATGATTAAATGCTAACTTGTTCAAAAGGTTCTACATATAAAGCTGGTGATTTTGAATAATTAGTGACGAAATATACCGCGCGTTATATGTTTGTTCTTATAATAAACTCGACACTACATCGACACGACCGGCGCGTTTTACGTTGAAAATCAGCGCGATTCCATGGCAGACATTTATCGAGTTGTCGTTTAAGCGGGTTGTTGGTTGACGGCTGCGCGATGTGGAAGTAGCTTAAGTAGCTGGATTTCTCGCTGATATTTGAATGGATGTCGGCTATTTGTGGTTCACTGCGTCCTTAACAAGATCAGGGACATTCAGGCACGACACCCCCTGAGGATGAGATGCACGACCCCGCGCACAACGATATAACTACGTGTGTGTGTGTGTGTGTGTGTGTGTGTACAGTGCGCTCGCACATCTGTCGGCGCTCCCAAACCCCGAAAGAGAAGGACTCGTCCTCGCTAGACCTCAGCATCCTCAGTGTTTCCGTCGTATTGTCTAATCGCCTCCCGGTTTCACCGTCCTGTTGCTCCCTGCTTCTCCTTTCTTCCTTTATCATTTATTGTTTCTTGCCTTTATATTGTTCTTAATATCCATAATTTTGCATCACTCTTATGTAGAAAAGAATAAATATCTCTGTAATATATAGAGAAATTAATTAATTCAACGTCTCTCTCTCTCTCTCTCTCTCTCTCTCTCTCTCTTATCATTGAATATTAAAAATGATTTCTATATTATTTTTGTATCTTATATTTCTCTCAATGTTATTTAATGTTATTAAATCTAAAGTTCGTATTTTTGAGCCGCATAATATTTAGTTATTATGTACTTAAAAATATCCAGAATTTTTCAATCAATTAAAATTCTTAGATATGTAGATATAATTGTTTATCTTAGTGTTTACTTAATAATCATATTCATTTATTAAAATGCAAAAAAATTGTCTGATTGAAAATGGACGAATCAGAATTTTTTGGTTGAATTTCTTAGAATTCTAATTGAGATAATCAAAATTCTAATTGTGTGTGATAAAATCTACTAGGTTTCTTATTACGAGAAATAATTAATCAGAATTCTAGTTATTCAATTAGAATTCTAGTAGAACCAAAAAATTCTGATTCGTCCATTTTCCATCAGAATCCAATCAGATCATTTTTCTCAGTGTGTAAATTGCTTTTAAATACATAGAAAACATTTCCACAAAATATAATAAACTCTTTTTTACTCTCCTTCTCTTATCCTCCCTTCGACGCATTGATGTCTTCCCTTATTCACGTTGTCTATCAGAGGAGCGATTCTTCGCCCTTAGATGAATTCGCATTCGAATTCACTGTTAACTTTATCGATAAATACGCGGATTGTGAGTCACTCATCTAGTACACAGGATTATTCTCGTCAACGACTAAGGATCGCGAGGGAAGAAAGCGTATCGTGGATAAGGGAGAAAATTCGTGCTCGATTAAGAAGGGGTGGTATGCGAAGTATTGCAACAGGATTAATCAACCTGATCATATTCGCTTACATCCAGTTTTTTGCGCAATGTTTAATGCTCTTTCGTTTAATAAATTTTTTTTATATACGTCATACATGAGGATTACTATATAATTTTGTATCATTCTTATGTGAAAAAAATAAATACCTCTATAATAATATAGAATAATTAAATGATCAAAATTTGTTGGTTGTTAAATATTAAAAATCATTTTTGTAACATTATTTTATTTCAGTTCTTCTATTTCTATCAGTTATTGAATTTGAAATAATTAGTATTTGTAAAAAAGGCATATTTATTCACCTATATTTGAAAATATCTAGAATATGCCAGTAAATTAAAATTCTTAGATACGTCATGCTGTAAAAACAATAAACGAACATTTCTACTGCTGTGCTTGTCCATAGAGAAAAATGAATAACTACGAAAATAATACTTTAAAGTAAAGAGATTTTAAAATTATTTTAAAGGTTTTAAAAATTATTCTAAAATTCTCCAGTTACAAAATTAATAATTATTTCATTAAGACAGAAAATACATATCGGATATGCATTACTATGCTTTCTACGACATCCATCTGTCGCTTACCCCTGATGAGTGTCTCATTGTCGGCACAGCAGCGTCGAAAGTTGCTCGCGGATGAGTATATTTCACGTTCACGAGCGCGGATCGTTCGCTATCTGAAAACGTACAGGGCAACATCCGCGTTGCGCGCCTAAAGAGAGCAAAGAGATGGCGATGCCGTACGACGGGCAACATGCCAATCTTGCGCGATGCCTTTTATTGCTGCGATAAGCGGCCTGTGTCCCCTCCGTCTCAACCCCCGTGCCACGCCAACGAGACGTTCAAAATGTAACAAATGTAATCTTTACTTCTGCGCCTTAATGGACATTTTCTCGCCATTGCGGCGCGTGTTACGCACCCGGTGATCCTCACACTCGTAATGTTTGACAGAAGGTGTCTTCTTTATGGCCGAGATGGAAAAGAAACGCGATAAGCTCCCGTCAACAAGACCGCGAGCTGTATTACGAGAAACGATGGCGCCTGAGATAAATGCCTTTTAGCGTTTGCTCGGCTATCGCGATAAGTTTACGGATAATTTCCGTCGTTTAGTCACTTAGAACGATTTACTTTACTGTAACTTCTTTAATATTATTTATTAATATCTAATAATCTAAAATAATCTAATTTAAAAAAACTGTCACTAATTGTAAGTAATTTGTTTGATACATTTACTGAATTAAATTTTTCATAATTTTTTGTATTTTTATGTTGTATCCTGCTTTAGTTGAAAAGTAAAGAAAGAAGTTTGTTGAATAGTTTCTTAATTGATCAATTTTTTAAAACAAGATTGAACATTTATTGAAAGGGTTTCTATATTGTCACATTTGGTATAGATATTATCTGGAGATTTTTTTGATGCGCCGCGAAAAACATTTGTTATTTTTAATTATATTGTGGTTGATTTCTTGATGTTGTAACAGGATGTTCGAGAAGTACAGCGCAGCGAGGCTTGAATTACGCCAAGTCTCGCCAGTTCAGGAAGACTTAAAAACTTTGATCCATCTCTACCTATAAACCCCATTCCGAGCAGGACTTCAAGTTCTTCCTCAGATAAAACGGAGCTTGGCCCGTCACCGAGTAAAGAATTTAACGAGATTTCAGTCAATCTTACTCAAAGTAAAGTCCGCTTTTGTGTTAAGCAAAATTACTTACAAAGTGTTCAGATAATGCAAATATATTGTATAGAATGTTAAGCAATTTTATGACGAGATAAGATGAGAAATTTCACATTTTTATTATATGTAACAGCTTTTTAATTTGAATGAAGATATCAATCAATGAAGTTAATTGAAATATTGTTAATTGTCAGATTGCGATAAATCTTTATGGACGGACAAGAATTTCTGCTCCCTTTATTTATCGATGGCAGGCGGGTTTAAGTTATAGATGCAAATTAAAACGCTCATTCATCTTATGGTAATTACACGGTTGGGATTTGCAAATCCCTTGAACTTTCTTCTAACTTTCTCTTACCGTCTTCACTTGTGGTAAGCTTACACATCGTCATATCGTATCAATGTAAATTAAGAAATTCGTTGCATTTGTCGCAAAATAATGTAATAACCTCAGTAATTTTATTTACTTGAAAAATAAATAAGATATTTTTCTCGGCTTAATTCAAAGATTGTTGCTAAATTATATAATACAATATAACAATATAACTAATAATAATAATTAGTATAATAACGCAATAATCATTACGCAATGGATAGATAATAGAAAACAAGATGTAAACAAAAGCCACGAATACACGACTACGTCATCTCAACATGCACTTTACCAGATTTGCCGAGAGTTTGCATTCATATACATCGCAACAGCGGAAAATCGCAAGATGATCCCCTAGGTTTATCTTAGTTAGAATAGAAGGGATTAAACTCCGGCTTCTCGCAGGCGGCAGTTATTTTCAATTATCCTTCCGCCCCCTTCGAAGCTGCAGCTTTTCCCACCCTCGGTCGTTCCTAGCCGCTCCTGGTCCGCTCTCGGGGGTGTGTAATGTATGCGAGATAAAGGCCGAAGAGGCGCCGTCGTAGACTAAGATATTACAGGGAAATGGTATAAGGTGTGGAACGTGGCGGGTGGAGGTGGTGGCTGGCAGGTTCCCCGCGTGGTGGAGAGGGCAAAGGGGTGCCCATAACTTATCGCAGATTTAAGGCTCTTAGACTTAAGGGACTCTAATAATAATATAGCGCCATTCCGACACCGTTATAAGGAATCGCGCGTATAGCCGGAATTGTGTACTTCGGCGGAGTCCCACGGATCGTGGACGTGTGTGCGTGTATTTCCGGACGTTGTAATAGCGCCGATCGTTACGGACTGGAATAATTTTTACGGCGTTGCTACTGAAGCGTTATATATGTCTGATAACGAGACTACCTCGTTAAAAAAATTTAGATAAAATTATTGAATAAGGAAAGATGAAGATATGAGAGAAAATAGAAAATTTGTGAGGTAAAACGAAGTGAGATTTTGATTTTGTTCAGAAAAATATGTAGATTCCTAAAACATTTATATGTACAATTTATATAATTTGTTTTATATCATTAAAATATTCAAACTACACATTTAAATTCATACGTCTGCTTATAGATTTTAATATACTATAGATTTTTAATTCAGAAATTCATTTTATTCATTCAACATATCTGTATTTTCTCGTGTACCTTGACAAATTGCTAAATGTTCCGTGCGTCTCAGATTTTCTTATAAGACATCTCCAAAGAACACAATCTCTGCTAGTTGCAGCAACGAGAGGTACGGTCAGATAATGCAAAGAAGGAGGGCCGGTGGGCAACGAAGAGAGAGATTTAAGATGGCGCGGCGCCGCGGTAAACAAAAGCCGCGATAAATTTCGTAAGTCGCCGAATTAATAAAAGATTACACCGCGGTTACTGCGGGCACCCGCGAGATAAGAAGACTCTCTTGGCGGAACCTCGAGACCGCAGCTAAATCATCGGATATCTTGCCCTGCGATACATAAACCACCCTTCAGGCTTACTACGTATACGTTGTATACAACCCCCGCGTTATCTTCGTCGGGACGATGCTCCGACTCCGCGTATAGTCAATTCTCTAAAAGAAATCCGGATGTTGGTCCTCTCGCGACGCTTTTATGAGAAACCGCGAAGAATTATATCGATTTATAAAGAGATAATATAATCATTATCTGAAAATGTTCAAATTAACAGTATAGTTACCCTAAATGCAGAATTAGTAAAAACAAAGGCTTGATGTCAATTATTTTTTTCTTTTAGTATGTATTGTTCATCTATTTCTTAGCGAATGAAAAAAATTAATCTTACAGCGACAATTTATTAACTATTTAATATTATAAAAATAAAGAGATTACTTATTATTTAAATATCTTTTAAAATGGAACGATTGTATCTTTTATTACACACACATACATTCTTATATAAATATTTGTAAGTTACGTAGACATTATTACTATCACAGCAGCACAAATTGATTCATTCATGTACGACATATCGCGGGATCTCTATATTTACTTACTATTACGGGATAAGACGTCGCAGGAACTGATGGACAAATATATAGGTCCTTTATTAATTGGCAAGCAGGACACTTTGACAGACAGCTGGGGATGGGTGAAAGACCGAAAGCTTTGCTTTGATGTTCGAGGACCGCGGTCCATTTCGTACTGCAAAGCTCAATTAATTAATTGGCGAGAGAGTGAGCGGCGCTTATGAGTCCAACAGTTTCAAGACAACGTTAAATCTTTCTTTGGTAAACGACTGGTAATTTTTTAACTTTTTCCCGAGGCGCGACGCGAGTTAAATAAAATCTGAAATAATCCTTAGACTATAGGTGCTCGTCCGTGCAACGGTCTTGAGATGATAAGATCCTAATCTTTTGCCCCTACGCTGGAAATGTTAAACTGCGCTGACTGCGTAACGCAGATCCGGCCGTACTCGTTTACGCGACTAACTTACGATGATAAATTATTAAGGAAATCAGTAAGAGAGAAACTCTAGACTTAGTGAAGTGAAAGATATATGCGAAGTTTGTACTTCAGCGCGATTATCTCCTTTCAAACTGACCTCGCGACACCAATTGCAATTAGACACACCAAACCTGGATATTTTCAAAGCTTTCTTCCATAAAAGGAAAGAAAACCTAATTCAACAAATTATTATTACTTATTTGATTTGCTAATTTATTGATATATTGGAATTAGTCATAAAGAGTTAGTGTCGAATAATCAGAGATTTCGGAATAATAAATTCTACCAACAACACTCTGCACTTTAACTATTTAGTAGCAGAATAAAATATAACAAAATTGAATCGTATTTGAATATTAATTAATCATTTGTTTACAATATAAAATATTGCTACTGCAATAATCAATAGAAATTTAAAATAAAAAGTTATAAGATACAAACATAGTGTCTGCATTCATCTTTAGTTCTTCTTTATTTCAAAGATTCTTTTATTATATCGGCATTCTATTATATCGTTCACCTTTGACTTCTTTTCAAAGGAGATTAGACTTACCGAAGTAACACGCGAGTTTAAGATCGATTATCCTCTTATAATATTTTTCTCTCGATTTATCATTTTCGACGCGATCTAGTTTCACGGTGACATTAACCCACGCGATCTTTGACGCATTGATTTTCCATATAACGTCGACTGCGAATGTTCGTTAAACGTTAAGTCCGCGGCATTAAGACACGGTGGACGGCAAGTAAGAAGAAGGAAGCCGCAACTGAAGAGGAGGAGCACGAGAGAGAACGAGTCGAAGGAGGAAGAAGACGAAGAAACGAGCTGAAGGCACAGTGGCGGCCACCAGAGGCGGTGATCTATGATGGGATTACCGGTGGCGGTATTTCTTCATAACCGTTTCTCCGGGTCGCCTCTCTCTTTTCTCTTCTTCTTCTCACTCTGGCCATCCTCTTCGCCCCTTCGGCGATGTTCTCTCCTAGCTGCGGCTGGCTCCAGCAGGTTCTCACCGCAAGAAGCTCCTCGGCTTCTTCGGCACTGGCTATATCTCCCTACGTCGGTAACGTACACGCCCCCGCGCGCGCGTTCAGCTCGCGGGGGGTTGTATCTTAATAACATTCATGAGCTCAGATATACCCGCCAGATTTATTGCTCCGGCACCCGCGGATTCTGCGAAGACCTGCGAACCGACCCCTTCGTCCCTTCTCCTTGGGTGCTTCCTTTCTTACGCTCCTTGGTCCTCCGCACTCCGTTTCCTTCGTTTTTCTCGTCTTCACCTTTCTCAGGATCACCCCGCGTCTCTAGGCTCGCGATTTTGCCCTCCTTATAGACGAATGTAATTTGACGGCGGTTAAAACTGTAAACTGCATTTGAAATAATTTAATTGAATGGAGTTATGATTTTGAGAAAAAATGCAAAAAAAAAATGCTACCGAATGTATATTTTTTTAAGTCTCCAAATATTTATATGCTCTAAAAGTGACTCAATGTATTATTACTGCACGGAGAAAATTTTATATTAAGTTTTAATACAATTTTAAATTACACTTTATTATGTCTTGTATTTTCGATTGACCATCACAACATGATTTCGACATAACTTTTACTATGGTAATACTAATTTTTATCACATAAATAAAGTAATTTTTGTTAAAAGCCAGTGCTTAAGTCATATTCTAACATGAAAACAACAAGTTTTGATTTTGCAATAAAAAATTTTTACTATGAAAAAGTGTAAAAATTACGTTGCATTATTGTTTTAAAAAAAAATAACTATAGCACTTAAACTTATAATTGTCATGATAGTCCGCAGCTTCTACAACATTATAGTAATTTTAAATATAAAATTTTCTCCGTGTGAAAAGTAATAAATATTCATCGATGATTATAACAATTATAAGTATAGCATTGAAGTCAATAGAGAATGCAAATATAATTAATTAATTTACTGGACTGATTGATAATAAATATTAAAACCTTTAAAAAAAAACAGAAAACTGTATCACACGTGTATATCGATGTGTACTTCACCAATAAGCGTTGGTTAATTTCGTTTCATAATGCTCTCAAGCACTTCCGCGAATCCCTCTCATTATAAGACTAAATTATGCTGGGTCATGAATGATTTAGTGACGGTTTTCATAAACGAGTTCTCGATATCGGTTTTAACTATCGCCACGCAAGCTTTAATTGGGTCAAACGCATGGATGAAAAGCAACGTCGTCTCCGCGTGATACGAAACCACAGTGGCTTCGCTTTTATCCGTTTATCAATTGAGTCTCCCCCGTGAGACACCCTTACTACCTATACCGCCCACCCTCCGTGCCATGGCAGACGCCGTCGACGGCTCTGTGTTTCGATATTTATGGCTCGCTGTATATTACACATGAATCTTCGCATTTCCAGTGCCGTTGTGTATTCGACATTAAATGCATAGCATTGACTATTATCGATTCAATTCGATCGATTGACGCGAAAAGCAAAACGTACTCAGACTACACACGTTTCATTTTCTCTCATAATTTTGCACCGGAAAAAAGATAATAAAAGTAATGGAAAATCAGTCAAATGTTTGTTAGCATGCATTATTTAGTTACGAGTTCATTAATTATATACAAGAATTATCTAAAAATTCAATATTAAAAATACTATAGCAAGAAAGTTTTCGAAGAATTAAATAAAAAAATTATTTATTAATTTTTATTTTAAGCAATAATTTCTAAAATATAAAGGTTTAAATATGAGAGACAAATTATATACACAAATTATATACGTTTAGATAATAGTCATTTGTAAGTTTTAATGAGCGCGCTGAAGTGAACCCTCATTAGTGCGATTTACATCTTTTAATAATTTAATTTGTTATTTACGTACTCCAATAACCTAAGATTGCTTTAAGACCGACAAATAATTGACATACAACTTGCTTGAATTGGAAATTGTAAAAATTCACACAAAATATTATTAAGCATCAAGATCCGCCTCGATCAAATATGGTCTTCTTCACTCATTTGCTTTGAATCTTCCATTTTTATTTTATATTGTTATCTTTTAATAAATTGTTGCATTTGAAGTAATTTATTAAAAAGCGTGATCTTTGGAAGGGTAAATTATTTTCGATCAAACCGGACAGAAGACATCGACATTTCCTTCTCGAGGAAACGAAGCTCGACGCAGGTTATATCATGAAGACGCGTTTGCGTGCGCGTTCGATCAACGTGTGTGTCTACGTGGGTGTAATATAAGCTCCTCTCCTTGCTGCGCAAGGCAATACAGATTTATGTAAGTATTTAGCACGGGCTCTTTGCTTTATCGCGAGTCGCCCAGCCAAGACGTCCTCGGCCGCCGGTATAACTACCGCCCTACTTCCGGTCTGACCGTCCGAAAATTTTCAATTATTTTTTCTCTCCTCCTTTCTTCGACTTTTTGCTCTCTTCCGTGGTCCCGTGGGACGCCTGGAGATGCCCGACTGCTGATTATCCGGTCGTCTGGACCGTGAAAGAAACCTAAACCGCGTTGATACCGTCCTTACGATTACGTGATAATCGGTTGCCAAGAAATACTTTTTATTGAAATTTAAAAAGAGTGATTGTTGAATAAATTTCTTGACGTATGATACATTTAAATTTCCAAGTATAAAAAATTAACTCTGATATCTGTAAATTTTAAAAAGAAAAAAATATCGTAAGAAAAAATGCAAAGAGGTCTCAATTTCAAAAAGATATTTCATCAAAGCATGTCTGTAATTAAATCTTAATTAATGCCGTTGAAAAAGAAAAATATCCAAAACATGTTTTTAATCTTATCATGTGATTAAAAAATAAATAGTAAAAAAAAATTAAAGGGATGTTTTTTTGTATTAATTTGGATAAAGCTAATTAAGGAGATTATAAATGTTACAAATATTACAGAGACTTTGACCACTGATATCTAAGCAAAATTCTTATTGATAAAAATGTAGTTAATCGTCAACTTGACCTTTAAAAGGGTAATGTCGTCTTCATGAGCTTCGCGAAAATATATTCAGATATTACACGTGTAACGTTAAACCCGGCAATAAATAAACACGGGGGGTAAGAAAGATCGTCCGGAGTCAGCCGGCGAGGAAATATGTGCGCAATATCCTGATCCTTCCACAGTTAGCTTCAAGTCGCGGCTTCCGTACGGAGGATACGAGACGCTGGATCAAAAAGACGCGCGCGCGTGTACAGCAGATTGAAGGATTCTGTTTGGCCAACCATGAAAAGGCTAAAAGCCATCGGTATCGTATCAACAACCCCTACGTTCGAATCCTGATCTCCTTTAGGAACGAAACTTAAGCCACATGGCATTTCCTCTTGATCCTCGTAAAAGAAGAACTAATCAGTGTTCCCGAATTTATCGAAAGCCTTGGTACACATGTGACGTTGATCTTCATCCCCTTGCGATCTATACTGGACACGGATGTGTCTCGTTTCAAATCGAAATTTGTTCAATATTTCATTTCAAGCGATTTCATTTCAAGACGTGCGTGAAAATTAAATTTTAATATATTTCGTCACATAAGAGATTACGTTTCACTTTACTTCGTTTTACTTTATATTAGCTATATCTATAATTTATCAATGTTTCTTATAAAAAATATATAAAATGTATTATTTATCTCTAAATTATGAATAATACTTAAAAAGATTTAAAAGTATTTTAAAAACTTTATGTGCTATTTACAAGACAAAAAGAATGTTCAAGAAGAATGTAAAATATACAATGTAATATTTAAAAAAGTAAAAATTAAATTAAATCAAATCATAATAACGCAACAGATTATACTTCAAGTTTCAAAAAAGAAATCTTTATCCCAAATCTCACGATATTTTTTTTTATTGGTCTATAGCGTCTATTCGTCTCTTCCCCCTTATATTCTCCTATCCCGCACAACGCATTCATGTTCGCCAACAACCCCCAACCCATCCGGTGATCTATCCGCTTGTGAAGCGAGCTAATCGCCGGGGCCTCCGCGTAAGCGCTTTCTTACCACGTGCAAATAACGGTCATGCGGATGCAGGGCACCGGTAGATCCCGCACGGAGACAAAGGGGGAGGGGGCGGATGTGGCGGAGATGTTGGTGCTCGGTCGATCTTAATGCTGTCTTAAGCCCACCGGAGCGCGACATAAATTATGTATCGTCCGGGCGTAAGATGCCGCCAAGATCCCAGGAGCACCTGGTATTCCTGGTTCGGCTCACGGTTTCTCTCCAAGACTATCGCTCGCTCTCCATCCCCTCCCCCCTCCTCGGTTTATGTACGCGGACGCATCCCTACCCCTATTTCCACATCACCGGGGGTCCCTAAATTTTCTCGAAGTCTATAAGGGTTAAGGAATTAACTGCGGCTGCTGGACCGACCGTTCAGGCCTACGAGCTTCTGATACGCCAGGGTGGTTGCCTCCAGGGCTTAATAACTGGGGTGAGGATCGCTCACCGACAGAACGAGCGAGAGAGGTGGATGGTAGAAGGATCTTCGCCAAAGGCCATTACAAGGATTTCTTTTATTTACGGTCGCGAAAGAAGCTCTCGCGTCGAGCGAGCTAAGTGGTATGATCTCCTCTTCTTGGGCTTTACTCTCGCGATAGATCTTGACCAATGATCGCTAAGCGTCCACTCTCCGAGGCTTAATACCCCCGTTCAATCGTATAACATTCGGCAGTAGATCAATTAAAGCGTCGTCGCTGAGTCCGAAATCACAGTAATATCACTACTGTGATTTCTACCCTTTTAAGCTTTCACGTAATTAAGATCGATAGTGGCTCTATTATTGTGCTTTCCGTTTTTAAGATATAAAAATTCCATGCTAAACTTTTTTCTTCCTTCTGTCGCGAAAAAAATTAAAATTCTATTTGCAATATGTTCTTCAAACATTTTAGAACGTAAATATAAATAAATATATCGAAAAATGTTTTTCAATTTGTTTATTTCGGACGTTCTAACTAATTACATCGACGTAATCTTTTGGACATTCTCATTAGGATTGCGATCAATAAATATCTTTAGGCAAACATTATGGCTGTACTTTATTTGTTGTAAATGAGAAAAAATGTTTGCGTTTGCGTTATTCTTTCTTCACACGCACGAACGCATCGTCGGGACTCGATGCCGATAAATTAACGGGATTAATTATCCGACTATCGGATTACTCGCAGCGGAGAATACGGCCTACCCCTGGTGATTTTCCTTCTATGGCTCATTACTTTCAATCGTTGGTCTTCAGCCGGTCGTTCTCTTCTTCGCTACTCGTAATTTTTAGTATAGCCGCGCGAGTGCAGGGAGGGGTAGGATTAAAGAATAAGAAGGGGAAAGCAGAGTTCGTTTATGTGACCTCATCAGCTACCCTCGACGAAAAGAGAAAGAAATAGTAAGAGAAAGAAAACTGAGAAGGAAAGAGGGAGAAATGAGAGCAAGACAAGAAGATGGAAGCCGCGTCGCCGACCGTAGCATCCCTCAAGGATTATGAGGCCAATCCTGCGGCTAATTTGCGAGCTCTCCTCTTTGGTCTCCCTTATAACTATTTTATCGTTGTTTCTTTCGCCTAACTCGAAAAGAAAATCTCTTCTCTTGTCATATATTAATGTCATTTCATTTCTTAATAAACACACAATTTATTCAGGAGATTCTAGTTGTTTGCAATCTTAACATCTCAAAAGATTTTTGAATAATTTTATAGCTACATCTCTATAAATCTGATCAAAATATCATTAATTTGTAAGCTGTTAATGTTATAAGTTTGTGTGTATTTTTATCCTGTAATAATCCACTCAAACGCAAATTATGTATATCTATTCGAGGAATGTATAAGTAATGAGTTACCACATACCTCACTAACATTTACGACATGTTTTAGCAATTATGTATTTTTATAGGAAAAGTTACGCTTACGAGATACCACTTACATCCGCTATGAATGAATAATTAATAGGAACGGTGACGTTCTTATACAGTCGGCACGCTCTACGCGCGTTTGTTACAATCCGATTCAGCGGCGGAGGGCATTTTCGGTTCTTATCAATCGCATCCAACAATCTAACCATCCTGGCCAACATTATCTACGGCGAAACGTCCGGCAGCCGCATGGAAATAGAATAGTTAGGCATATCCTAGCTACGGCTGATAGCAGAACCGCGCGGCTCTCTCCCTCTCACTGTCTCTCTCACTGTCTCTCTCACTGTTTCTATCTTTCCCTTTTCCTCCTTCCTCTTTCTCTCTCTCTCTTTCTCTGTCTACCTATAACTTCCTCTCTCTCTCTCTCTCTCTCTCTCTCTCTCTCTCTCTTTCTCTTCCACAAGCTCTCTGTTATTATTCAGGAACTTTGTTGACAGCTCTCCGGATAGGCAGATAAGAACGTCCTCTGAATGCCAAAGCATACACAATGCTCCTTTGGAGCGACATGTACCCACGTCTCGTGGATACTTTTCGTGTACACGATCGTGTGGGAATGCAAAGGGCAATGTTTAGCTCGCGTTATATCGCGTCACATTCGCGATGGTCATAAACGATTCTAAATTTCCTTCAATCGTTTGCAATTTGTCGACTGTCACCCAAACGCAGCTCATTTGTTATCACATAACTCGCGTCAGGATTTATTCTCTCTTATCGCTTATTAAATTATAACAATAATAACTCATTGCATGCATATTTTTGTATTTATTATATTTCTCAAAAATACGATGAAAAACATTTTCGCGCAATTTTAAAATATTCTTTTATAATTTCAATTATTTTAGCGAAACTAAAGGCCATGACACATAGAAAAACTTAAGACGTAAGACTTAAAGCAGTAAGCGAATTGACCAATCATAGTAAAGATCATAAAATCATAATGTAAATAAGGTAGCGAATATGTTTTCTTACTGTTTAAGTCTTATGGATCTTAAATTTTTCTATGTGACTTTTATACCTGTGGCACATGATGCATATTTTCTTGCTGGATTGCTTGCGTTTTAGTAAATTACTAGAAATCTACTCTGCGTTCTATCTAGCCCAGTTTTAGCAATTATTAAAACGCAAGCAATCCAATAGGAAAAAAGCATAGTGTATAAGCTTAACTACACTTTTAACTACTTCAAATTAATTGCTATTATTGTTCTTATTAACAATAATTGTTTTTCATTTCTCGAGAAAAAATTTTGTTTAGATATACATTAAAATATTTAAAAAATTTGTTAAAAATAATTTTAATAGAACGACAGCAAATCAATATCATCGGGCATGTTTCATAGCAAAAATTTTAATATATATGTCGATAAAGCTAATTTCAAAACTGGCCATTTTTCATAACGATTTAATACGAATGGTGTGATCTAAATTGTCTGCGCGCGACCTGACAAATTAAGATCAGATAAAAGGATGATCCTCCGGGCTGCTGACTTTCAGATTTTCATAAGACGTTGCTTTCTCTTCTCTTCTCCGTTGCCATTTCACTGTTCCCTCTTAGTTCTTCATACTCTTCGGCCCAGCAGCAATTTTCTTATCCGATCGACCAATCTGCTCTTTTCTCGCTTTCTTCCGATTAAAGATCCTCGGTGTTCACACGAATAAATGAAATTCCAGGAAACTAGTTGTTTTGCATGTTAAATTTGATATTTAATAAAATCAAATATGTATTTGCAAGTTTAAAATGATTGAAAAAAATTATTTATAAACAACAGTAAAAATAATATTTTACAAAATACAGTATTAAACACATTAAAAAATGAATTTCAAAAAATTTTTAACATAATATACTTATTAAAATTGAAATCTGATCGAATCGAAAAACTAGCTAACGTGATGACTTTATTATCTTCGATATTTTATGCATACTCTACTCTCTAAATTCTTTGGAGTAAAACCTAACTCTAAAGAAACTGAACCAGTCTTGAAAAAGAATGGCTTAATTTTCAATATTTAAGAGGGACAATTCGCTTTAAAAGAAAGTACGTTATTCTTCACTACTTGTATCTGAATTGCCTACATTTTAGTAAATTACTAGAATCGCATCATATCGCAGAATATCTAGTAATTTACTAAAACGTAAACAATTTAACAAAAAAATCGTATAGAATACGTAATTGTATAACATATCGAAAACAAGATAATTTTTTTTTGCGCCCTCCGTGATCCATAAGTGCTCATCACTTATAATAGATTTATATCAACGATATAACATCAATCCACTCATCTTCGATCGTGAGATTCATGAGTTGTGTTTTGCTCGATGACGCGGTAGAATCTTCATGACATTCGCGGATACCAATAGCACTCGAAACAAGCTCCATAAATCCTTGTCTGCTCCGGCGTTGCTTCCCGAGTCGCGGCTCGGTTTGGAAGGCGGAGCCCGATAACGATAACGAGAGGGATAACGGTAGGTAGATACCTATATAGCGCGGGGATAAGAAGAGGCTGCTGTGGCAAAGTCTAGATTCGATGTTTTGCGAATGAACGTCGACCCGGATGGATCCTTGTAAGACGTTTTAATTGGACAAATCCGCCTATCCTCATTAAATCCGGGACCCCCCGGCGGGCCCACCAGAACGACAGGTCCTGTGCGCGTGTCGTAGATGACAACGATATCCCCTTGGCATCGTCTTTGCGCATTGCTACGTACTTAAACGCAAAAGTCTTCCATTTTGCTACGCAATCAAAGTGCGTCTCGAAAATCTGCGCTTTATTATAAGAATCCTGCTCAATAATCATTTACCCTATACGAGTCTATTAACAGAATACAAGTATCCTAATGACGAATTATCTGCTCATTAAAACGCGCTATCAATGAAAGCGGAAATTTAATGATACGAAATAAGTTTTCCTTCCGTAATGCGAAAAAGATATATTATACCGTCAATGAAAATATGCGTAACGAAAGAGATTGACTATCTTTGTATTTAGCGGATATTTTTTTACTACACGTCCAATTGTGCTTCCGTTTCATCCGGTCTCTTTGTCATTCCCTGCCGCATCCGCAGTCTTACTGTCCCTGAAACTCTCGCGAACGACGCGAAACGCGTGTAGCGCCGTAGACAGATAGTACGCCGCTTTTAGAGAAAGACTCATTGACTATTGTGACGTTTGAGTTAGGGTTGACTCGATGACAGCTCGGCTGTCTTATCTTAGCTGCGAGATTTCGGTCGGGGCGGCTGCTTTGTGCATTCGTATACTTGGAGACAGTATCGTTGTGCGCGCTTCTATTGCACACGCGTGTGAACA
>NW_011627066.1:495571-532178 GCF_000204515.1 Acromyrmex echinatior | reverse complement strand
AAAATTATAATAAATTATATAATATAATAAATTAATATAATATTCATAGGTTCGTAGACGATCCATATTTATTTTTATTCTTCCAATATTGCCTGTATATTGAAGTCATCAATAATCAATACATAAATTAATCATAAATATTAATCGTCTGAAAATACTATATTTTTATATTACGTTGAGCCAATTAATTTGTACTTGGCGCAGAGGGCAGATACTTAATAATATTGCTTTGTCGTGACGTATACTTTTTATTTGACATCACCTCGTATTTACACTCATGAAAGTCCATAATAATTATATTAATTGTTACGTGATAATTACAATGAATGTGCGGCCGGTAAACGTTTAAAACCGCGTGTCAACGATAGTAAGGAGTAACAAGTCGGTTAACGGTTTCCATTTATTTCCGTGCTGCAAAGGCCAAGCCTCTCTCTCGCGCTTCTCTAGTCAATATTATTTAAGGAAATTAACTAGTCGGCGTGATATGGATGCTGTTGCGGCGACTCGCCCTCGAACAGAGCCATCTTCAGCCGCTTATTCTTGGCCCTGCGGTTCTTGAACCAGAATTGCACGTTCTTCGGCTCCAGACGTGGAAACTTCTGGCGATAGGGCATCTTGTTCAGCTCCTCCGTGTACGACAGAATGAGCTATGGACCGATCGTAAAATCATTTTTTTTCAGCGAATTTTCCGTGAAAAGAGTGCAAATTAAAAACTTCTCATAGCAACTTTTAGGCTTCAGCTATCTTGAGGCGCCATATTAATTGTATGACGTTAAAGACGAGAAATGACATGCAATAAATTAATTGTTACGAATAGCTTTATCTTTTTTCCTTTAAAAACATAATAATTTCGTAATTCTGAAATCTGTGAAATATGCGGCAAACTGAGATATCTGTTCAACGGCGGTATTTGACAACTGAAAAAGATGTACCAATATTTTTGAAATTCAGGAATTATTTTATATTTCTACGTGACATATCGAATAGAATGATTGTTTTTTTGTCGCATATTTTACAGATTTCACAATTACGAACTTATTATATTTTTAAAGGAAAATAACAAATAAAGCTATGCGTAGCAATTCATTTATTGCACTTCTCGCCTTTGACATTACACAAGTGATATCGTCTCGAGATAGACCAAGTTTTTAATAAAGTTATTTAAAAACATTCTAAGCAAGGAAGTTTAAATGTCAACTAAATATATCATTCCTTACTAATTCATGAAATTTACCAATATAAAATAGAATGCGCTTCCGTGCATAAATGTTTTGATGTAGGAAACATTTGGAATGAATAAAATTTGAATTATGACTGAAATATTTTGTTCCAAGTGTAATTATATCTACAAATATGTTATCATAATCCATAGAAATTTCTCATAACATGCTAATATCGCCATCGAATGAGGGACAAATTAGTGCGATAGCGACATACATGTACGATCGATTTATACATACCGCGTGGCTTGGATGAGTGCTCCGCTTGAACCAATACTCTAATCTCGGCACTTCCGTCACGGGATCGATAAACGTCCGGTTCCTCTTCCTTCTCTCGTCGGCTAGCATGCTGGTGGGACAACCGGCAGGTCCGCGCGGCGGCAGATAATGCGACATGTACATTATACCGTGACCGAACATGGGGCTGGGTACCAAGGAAAATCCTGGCGGAATGGGGCCCGTATGCCTGGTTTCGTCGTCCTCGGAACCAGAGGAAACCCTCGCGTCCTCTTGCTTTACCGAGGCTGGAGTAGATGTCGGCGGTTGTTGCTGATCCTCGGGTCTTGTAGTCAAGGACAGTGGACCGACAGGTGGACTACTCGGTGGACAGGGTGACCCCGATGTCGACTGAAAGCAGCGATTAAGAATCTCATCTCTTTTGAATTTTAGGATCCATCAAATATCACTCAAGGATCTTATGTAGAAATTTCCGAAAATCGCAATTTTTATTTTTTACTATTTGCCATTTGATGTTTCTTTCGAAAAGATTTCAAGGAAAATTATTATAAAGATTTCTTTTGAATGTAATGTTTAATCTTCGGTGCTTCCTAATATTAATTTAATATTACAATTTTCAATTCTTTCACAAAACGGAATGTACCTGATGCCTAGTGTCCTCCTCTTCGTCCGTGCAGTCCTCGCTAACGATGCTGGCGCCCCTCGGGCTAAGTCCAGGTGGACTGCAGCCATTCATGCTGGCTCTCTTCTGCGCTGCCCTGGCGTTCTTGAACCAGTACACGACATTATTCGCGTCCAGTGGTTTCCTGCCGCGACGCGACTCTAGAGAGTTCAATTCCGCGACATAGTGCTGTATTTGTTCGCGTGACGGATGTTGATTCTCAGCAAACCAACGCTGGAGACGCGGCAATTCGAGCTCCGAGTCGAAGCTGGTCCTCATCCTGGTCTTGTGCGAATACTGAAGAAGTGCCGGATGCGGTGGTCCGATCGGACCGCCGCCGGGAGCGATCGTGCCACCGCTATCGGGCTGTGGACTTTGCGTGTGATGATGGTGATTGGAAGTTGGTGCTATTGGATTTATACCGAGACCTATCTGTTGTTGCTGCAGCCACGTTTCAAAATTTCTCTTTGTCTCTTCTGACAGGTCGTTGCCGCCTCGACAGAGGGATAGCAGAGTCATCTGCAAGAAGAAAACATGATCTTTTTTCAAAGACTTTACTATTGTATTAGCTTTTATTTAATGGTGTTTAATTGCAAATAATCTCTTGTCACAGACGTGACCTCTTCTGTGTATACCCACTGATACATGGAACTCCTAGTTTTTTAACGCCGATTCCGAATGCTTTTCTTAAAAGACATTATCATGACATGTACTTTTAGTTTGCCATACCTTCCGAAAGGTCAATAAAATAAAATTTTATATATGTATATGTACATATATGTTTTGGGTGGATTTAAATCCGGATCTTTAACACAGAGAGCAACTCTCTATTACGATCGCTAATGTGAATAACAAATCTTGTAAAAGATTAATTAATAATTATAATTAATGTAATGACTGTTAAAACATTTTTGTTTTCTTCGTTTTTCTATGTATAATATTATAGATAATATTAAAAATTTTTTATTAAAAAGACTTTTAAGTACGTAATCGTAAGCGCATTGCAATCCTTCGTATCACATTACATTGTTTTTTTTTGAGATAAGTAAGAGACAAGATGAGTAAGAGATACCGAAATCGAAACCAAATTACCAAGACAAATTTATTACGTGAATTCAAATTCTTTCGATAATCGATTTCTCTTTAGCTTTTCTTGTTAACGCGGCTGGTTGTAAACAAGCGTTACAAAGTGACGTCGTTCAGAATCATCGTCGTCATGGCATTAAGATGACAGATTACGGAAAATTTCGCTCAGGAAGCGGTACGCGCATCTTATCTGGCCGATGATTTATAAGAACAAATATATCTTCGGGCTGGAAGATCAGGCGCTTGACGCCACTTTAATAACGCGGTAATCCGTCGTATCCCTGGCACCTTGGTAGCGTCAGATACTACCAAGACGACAATTATCCGGCCGCCAGCGGCTTCTCGCTAGTCACCTCCTCGAATTCTCATCCGCCTCAGTTTTACGACACCGCACTTAATCACTCCAGGTAGGCAGGTGAGGCGCGAGTCTTGACAGGCGTTCTCAAGATTTCAGAAATCGTTCAGCAAACAGTGGTACGCCGTCGAAAGCGGGACGGCCGGCTTATCTGACAACATTGCACCGCGATTTGAAAGCCTGATTTACACGTATTTATTATTTAAGAGCAATTGTGCACAGTAATCGGCTGATCCATAGAACGGTGGTAAATCAATCGCGGTCATGAGATCCAGAGATCAAACAATCCGCGAAATTGCAGTAAGTTCGTGAAATTCATGACGCGTATATCAAGAATTATCGCTATGACTTTCGCATATCATCTTTGAAAATATCACAATTATCAATATGTTTTGTACGTCCATAATTCCGATGTTTTGAAAGAAATTTGTAATAATAAAGTAACCAGTTTTCCTATATCTTAACTATTATATATAAAAATTGTCCGTAACTAATTTTTTTTTATTAAACTTTTATAAAGATATGCTGCTATATTTATCGCCATTCTTACATAATTCTTTATCACGAATTTTATTTTGTTAAAGAAGGATGCTACAATCAACAAATCTCTATTAAAGCTAGTAATCTTTCTTTTTACGTAAATATATATGTGCATATATATTTATAAAAATGTAAACCAGATTTTGGGATGTACGTAAAAGAATTTTGTGAAAATATATAGTAAATAAATCATAAATGCCGCTGCCACGCTATAAATATAGTTGAGCCCTAATCCTGATATCAGACCGACGTCTGTTAACATCACTGTTCTACATTTCAAACTAAATAGGATTCAAAACAGATTTTGTTGCTTTTTATTGTTTGAAATCGCGTTGACACTGATGATTTATGTTTGCCGATTCCAATTAATGCAAATTTCACGCTCCTTGAAAAGTATTTATTACCTTTCCGAAACTTTCCATTATCCTGAAAGAAATACGAGCACCAAGTACGTCTCAAAAATCATACTTTAATGCTCTCCGTTTGTATGACTTTGCATGTTTAAAATTCTAATCACTCTGTAACGAAAGCAATTTTGATATATCCGAATGCCACAAATTGTGCACTTCATCTGAATCACGGATATCAGAGATAACTGGTACCAATCTCATGATAAATATTGTTGCATCAAGATAAAAGCAAATTAAATTTACGAAACGCAGAAAATAATAAATTTTTTGTCATTTACTATAGCTTTATTAATAAGCATTTAATTTGAATTTATTTCTATTTTACTTAAAATTTATTAGGTGTTGGAATTAATTCGTAGCGTTTTACAAGTGATGGGAAGTACTTTCATTAATGTATTTTTTAATGCTCATGTGAAATAAATAACATTCTTTCATTAAAAAACGCTACGAATTAATTCCAACACCTAATAATATAAAAAATTAATAAAAGTGTTTTTCCAGATAATATAATAAAAGCGTTTTCCTCTCAATTCAATTTTCTCTTTGAGAGAAAAGAAAGTTCCCTTACATTTGCAAAAAAAATTCGTAACTAACGAAAAATCTCTGAACCTTCAAATTTCTTCAAAATGATCATACATAAGCGCGAGAAATGGAATAATTTCGAATCTTCCGAAAAAGATGCCATTGTCGAGGAATATCGTATGTAAAAGGAAGCGAGGAAGGGAGATGCTTGGCAGCACGTCTTCGTGCATCATCGTCAGATTAAGCCAAATCTATGCGAGAGACGTTGGTTCTCCATCACAGCGGTTCGCCATTAGCCGTCGGGCTACGAAACTCAAGCAGGAAACGTTTGCCAGAGAAAATTGGTAATCATAGACCACCGTGAGCGGCATTAAAGTTCGGGGATGGGCGGGTAGCGGGATCTTCAAAGAGAGTGCACTTAGATAATGCCGGCTCGGAGGAGGCAGGGTACTTCTCCTCTTTCCCCCGATACCGATATCGAGGGGCTTTTGATGAAGGCTGCGAATTTGGTTGAGTAAAGGGTAATCCTATCACACGCTACGAGATCTTCCGCTGTCGGAAGGGCACGTTTGCGCGTGTGGACCAACCCGAAAAATCGCGCGTCTATTTCAATCTTCGGGGAACGAAGTCTTCAGGGAGAGAATCGCGCGACCGGGATAAACTTCCCCGAGAAGTCATTGCGAAAAGAATTTTCACATAGTTAGTTGGAATAGTCGGGATTACTTTAATCAGTTTTGTCGCTGGAAAGAAAGATTGAGTGAGAGTCACTAGTTCAACGTTAATACAATTTGTAAAATATCATTTATGCAAAATTGTTAAATCGTCAGCGAAATATTGACATTGTGATAAAATTCTTTAAGAAGTTAATTGCCGTTGTCTGTTTCATTAAGATCTTGATTAAGATGTAGTTTCAGAGAAATCTATTTTTACTTCTTTAGGAAAGAGATAAATCAATTAAAAATTTGCGTGATTAAAAATTAACTAAAAATTTGCGTGATTAAAATAGTGAACATTACGAAGTAAAATATTTCAGAGTAAGATGAATATTCCAGAGTAAGATGGAATTCGAGAAAACTTCATTATTCGAACGTTTCGATTCGCGCGGGAATGAAAGCTACCAAAAGCGCGGTGACTTCTCTCGACTAGTGATTCGAAACCAAGAAAGCATTTATTCAAGGTGAGGATCAGCGAGCCGCGAGCAAGAATTTACCGAAGATTACCACTTGCCGTTCTTACGGGAGGTACAAGAGTACCGAGCCGGAGGACTTCTTAATGAGATTAAGTGCCCCGACGACAAACACTCTTTGGCTAGATTTACATTTTATACATTTTTAAGCGGTTGCCTTACTACTATATTCCTTGCTCCGATCTCGCCTTGAATAGCCCTTAAATTTTCTCGATATACCGCGTCATTATTTAACCTCGTTCTTTAAATAAACGTACAATACAGATACATATATATATATATTTTTTTTGTTTCTTTTTCTTGATCTTTTTTTTCGTACTTATTTTTACTAGTACTGAGATATGATCGAAAATGAAGAAGGCATAATACGCCAGATGCGAAAGATAGGAACTATTTTGTTGAAGGATCTAAAATTTTACTGGATACAGATCTGAAGATACAGATCTTTGTTAGACTATCAAAATAATTATATTTAAAATTAAAACAATGATAAGCAATGGTAAAAATTTTGATATTCTAACAACCAGTTTAAATTTCCATCAAAATTATTTTTGACGGTCCAACTAAATTATTTTCAGATCTATATCCAATAAAATTTTAAATCTTCCAGCGAAAGTGTTCTTTCCGTGTGCAATATTCAGAATAAACTTATAAGTTTTGTTTGAATATAAGTACGTCTCGCTATTATATTCATTATAAACGTTTGACACACACACACACACATTATATAATAAGAAAGTGCTTATTAAATATGATATAGCACTATGGTATAGCATTCCTTTTTCCAAGTATTAGTTGATAAATTTTGACACCTAAAAACTCTCGAGATACCTTACCTCGTCCAAAGGGCACCCGGCGGAGACGAGAAGCGTGTGGCTGTGCAACAAGAGCAACCTCAGCAATTTATTTCTAACTTCAGCTGCCGGACTGGGAGGTGGCGGCCTGGATCTGTACACCTGAATCTTCAGGGTCGCCACCGATGTCAATTCGGCCAAAATATCTCCTACTGTCAGTAGTGGTCCATCGGCAACTTTCTCCATCGGCAAAGGCTTCCAGTTACGTATAACGATGCTCCCTCTAGCACTTGGTATCAGATCGCTGGAGTATCCCAGACGAACAAGTGCCTCGCCCACCAAATCCTGTCAACAAAAAACAAAGCTGCTATCAAGATATATTTTTATATCTAGATACTTATAATAATTTTAGTCAAAGAAATTTTCTACTTTCTTAAACTTTTTTATTCGAAAATAATGCATATGAAAATAATGCATCCCGTTCTTAGAGAAGGCTTTAATCTCTTTTCTTTTAAATTTATTTTGACGTTTGTTATTTTATTTTATTTTAAATAGTAAAAATAGTAAATTTCATTAAATATATAAAATATATTGATTGAAAATCCGACAATCGTATCGGCACGCAATTATAATTTCTGAAATTAATTCATTTAAATGAATATATATAATAATTCAACATTCAGAGCGTAGTGGCGCTTCGTATTTAAAGTAATGTATCTAAAATATATTTTATAGATAGTAAAAATATATATAATAAAAGAAAATTATTCTTACCTGAAAGGGCATAGCTGCCGGAATAATAACGTAAGAGTCCGTCTCCACTTGGGGACTTCGCCATTTTTCACGGCTGTTGCTCACATGGCTTTCCACAATATTGTGAATCGTCTCCACCACACAATGCACCGGTAGATTTTTCGCTGCGACAGACAAAAGTGTTTGCATGAAGTAACGTACTCGACAATCCGTTCTCATTATGGATAACAATAGAGTAACGAATTTACTATGGGTAA
Organism: Acromyrmex echinatior; assembly: GCF_000204515.1. The sequence continues at coordinate 524,157 of NW_011627066.1, read as the reverse complement.
CAAATTAGTTAACAATTGCGTCATTTTACGACTTGTAATTTAATTGTATATAACGGATAAAAGTTTTCATTAAAAATTCGTAACAAATTCCATAATCGTCTTTGGAATTTCAACTAAGTACAAGATGTGTAATTTTTCATACAATTACATCGGTTTTTAATTAAGAAAATCTTTAATTTCTACCATGTAATTGCTTAACTTTTTTATCAATTTCGATTACAAATTTCTTTCACGAAAATCCCTACTTTTTCTCTGAAACTTACTGTTTTATCTTTAAATCATCACGTATAAATTATTCAACGATTTCTCGAAAATTTGTTGTAGTAAATCTGATTAATTTAATTCGAAAGCTAAAGAGAGTGAGAGAGATATTTCCACGAAGGCTTCGTGAAGAACTCCACGAGAGTGCCTCAAATCATCTCGTAGCTTCAGTTGAAGCATTAGTTTCTGTACATCCGGCTGACAATAGGTATAGTCTTCGGCGTTTCGGCATCCAAATTCGAGGGGTAGGATGATTCGCGGTGCGCGCATTGAAGATCGCTGAGAGAGAAAGAGAGAGTTACGCGAAGCGCAAAAGGAAGAGAGAGAGAGAAGTTTAACTCCGGTGCTAAGCATATGCAGATCCACTCGTCTATCCCGAGACAATGGGACCTGTGCGATGGCACAATAGCTGCGATCCTTGTGTAACCCTGACTTAAGTCCGAGAGTCTATCCCACTCCAGGTCATAATCCCAGACTTCTGCGAAACCGAGGAAATGGAGTGCGAGAAGGAAGGGAGAGGGATGGTAAAAGAAAGACTGTAGAGGAGGGAAGGAAGAGGGGAAAATTCCGCCCGCACAATTCCACTGGTTGTATGGTGCCTGTATTTATCCGTTAAAGGGAATCACCAAATTCTCAACGAGATTATTGAACTTGCTGTTTACTGATATACTCATATATCCCGCATTGTTCGGAATGCAGAAGTATATTTTTATTATGATATCAATAGTCGACGTCAAGTGTGTCTACATAAAATGTGCATCTATAATAAAGATATTGAAAAAATGACGACACAATGATTAAAGAAATATAAATTTAACTACAAACAGATACTTTAACAGTGTATATTTTGTAACTTTAATAGAAATTTAGTTTAGAAATAAGAAACAATAAACGGCAATGAAAGTCAAGCGCAGTAATTGGAGCAAATTAATTATTTATTGTGTTTTTCTTTAAGTCATTCTAGAATCTAAACGTTTCGACTTCATTCTGAGCCATTACCAAGGAGTAAATTTAATTAATTATACATGATAAGTGTGTGATTATTTTCTCAAGCTCCAAATTAGAATGTAATGGGTGTATTTCTCACATTAGTTGTAAGATCAAGTGGGTTTTTGAATCCAAAAGGAGTCAAGATTACAATTAAAAGCCAGTGAGCAATCACATTAATCAAATAAATAAAAATTGACGTAAACATTATTCAGTACGATATTTTTGCAGCACGATTATCTGTGACGAGTGCAAAATCAGCTATACAACAAAATGATGATAATTTAGTTTAACATTTAATTATGATAAATATTATTAAGTATCCAAAATGCTAAAGTTTCAAGTTTTATTGCGGTAAAAAATAATAATTTCATTCTCGTTTGGAAAAAGTTCATTCAACTTGAAATTCATAGAAGCAATTATAATAGTTTAATATTTCTATAATAGAATAATAGATTAAATTTTTCCTACAAATTTATTTATAAGAGTAAAATGATATTGAAATTATACTTCTTACGAACATGATAAGCTAATCAAAGTGCAATATGGATTGTATCCGAATTGATAGATAGGTCGAATGTCTCTTGGCAAGGCGTTAAGTCCCCGTCAAAGATGACCAACAAAGGATTTACTGCCGGCGGCATGATATTAGGTATTAATGGCCGAAACTTCCATCTAATACGCCGGACATCATAGAACCCATTCCCTACGTTGCATAAGACAGGTCGTATCTGGCGGGTCCGAAGGCTGACCAACGTCCACCTTAATCTAGGGACGTATAGTTTTCATTAAGGCGCCCCCCGTCCTTGCATCGTCTTTGTACCGGGATCAGCTGGTTTAAGGTGGGCTTTTACGCCGCAGGATTTAATCGCAGAGACATCGTATTACTCGCTCTGTTTATTACCGACGCGTTGTCTTGACATAACTCTGCGATACACTCGTTGTTTGATCACAAAAGTGTCCACTTATTTATTATACAATTTAAGATCGTTCTTTCATAAACTGAAGTACTCACTGTGGGGAGAATTAATTGAACTTCCATATTTATTTAGGAATAAAATCGAGAGACTGATTATAAAAATATATAACTTTTATATAATATATTAATAATAATCAAATAAAATTCAAAGTGCATTTCTTAATTGTTTTATTAATTTTTACACTCACAACAAAAAACACGTTAAAAATTTATCGTAAGGAATGCGAAAAAAGAAATGTAAGAGGTGGCAACTACTCATCCGCGAAATCTTTAATCTCTGCAACCGCAAAGACATTTCTCATTTCTGGTGCAGAACCTATCGGGCTTCCGGTTATCTTCCCGCACGACGGAAGCGTCATGCCGTTTCGTCTTTGACAGCTCTCGTCGAAAGATAAGATTCATCCGAAGGGCAACCCTTGAAGAAGTGAAACCAGTTTCTCTCGATGGCTCTTTTTCATCACGACGGCTTCGTCTTGCGTTAGCGATTTCTCGTATTGTTAAGTCTTGCCACAGTAACATCTATTTATCACTAACTTGATATATTCTCTTTTATGATAATATGTATTCAAAATTACAAATTATCGACAATATTTGGAAATATGGGATTATAAAATGATAAATTCCATTAAAGTTAAGCATACAACAAACTAAAAAAATTAAGTTAGACAGTAAAAGAAATTATAAATAGATATGTAACAATTATTAAAATTCTCCATCAAAGATATTAAAAAATATATTTAAGAAATATTATATACTAAAAAAAAAAAAATAGTTTACAAAATTAAAGAATAAAGCTTCCTAATATTTTGTCTTTTTCCTTCCGCTTTAAAATCCGCTTTTGTGGCCAAACGCATCGGACTCGTAGAGTGATTATGGGAGTCACAACTTTGCAAATTAACAGAACGCTCAGTTCTGCACCGAGGCGGTGGTGCAGATACAAGATAAAAAGTTGGAACATATTTTTCGACACCCTGCTATCGCACACTCCGCACCGCCGCGATAATGGCCGCGTTCGGCACGGAAAACGCGATTTGAAGGGGGTGCGGCCAAAGAATCATCGCCGAATATTTCTTTCCGCGTCTCTTCACGACCCTCGTTTTCTGTGCGCGAGATGATTACCAGTGCGTTCCGAGATTACCGAGGATCTTTCTAAATCATTGACGGGAAAAGTACACGCCATTTAGATTCATCGACAGTGACGTTCCGCAGCTATATCAGTATACTCGGATACGATTAAGTAGAGCGACGAAGGAGAGGGAGAACAAAATGAATTTAATTTCTTGGAGACTTAAAACGGGGGAGGCGAATTTAAATTTTTTATTTAGATATTTAACACTCAAATTAAATTTAAGTGTTTAAATTAGAGAGAAAGAAGAGTCATAATTCGATTCAAATGCTTGATTTTACTCTCGTGAGGTGTGAAATGAGTATATTTAAAAATCTATAAATAATTTACGTAACGTTACATGTAGTTAAAAATATCATAAAAACTTTAAGCATTTCTAACAGTCTATATACATACATCAGCTACTTTAATAAACAGAGTTGCACTCGTGCTTATCGAGATAAAAGATATAAGTTGTTAAAGGATATAAGAAAATTATCGCTTGTCTGACATCTCCATCTGAAATACCTCGACTGAAGCGCAAACTCAGTGCATCGCAGGGACCGTTAGTCTTAAGGTTTCTTCTGTGTCTTGATGACTCGGTAATCCAAGACGACTCGACTTAATCTCTCGAAATCGAATCAGGTTACGAAGCCACGTTTAAATCGTCCGAATAATACTATTCTTCTGGGCTGACCTGCGCCTGTTCATTGCGGCCGATCAGTGTCCACGGTCGAAAAAGCCAATTTGCAGTTTGCGTGTCCAAAGAAATGAATTGTGCCACCGGGATATCTAAACCCAGCTGTGCGGCATGTGGCGGAATTCGCAATCCCTGGAAGTTGGCTGTTTCCGTCCTCGGAACTTAGCCTAAGCGTGCTGTGCACCAGAAGGAAAGTGTGGGTGGTTTCGGTATCTGGGGCTGATCCGGCGGATGTCGGTCTTTACAGATAAGCGACCGGCTCTTTCGAAGTCTTTATCCCTTCTCATATTTCCCCTCCTGCTCTTCCACATCTTTTTATTATTTTCCTCTTACTAACGAGCTGTTCGGTTCACTCCAGTCATCCAAGTTCTCGGATTAATGTTCGCTGAGATTTTACTATCGCGTCTGTCCCATGTAACATTACGTTTAATTGATTAATCTTATCGATTGGTTCTTGTTCGTCATGTATTTATGATCAATCGATCGAAAATACTAGATACTGATAACCTCCTTTCTCGAGAGTTGTATGTTTCGCGCATGCAAAGCATGTTATTGTTCGTAAGCTTGCGTGCAATTTAAGCTCTTTTGATGTTGCTAAGCTTGTCCGTTGAAAACAACGGATAAGATATAATGAGATAACCTTCCAGCTAGTGCTTATAAGATCACCGACCACGCGACGAAACCTTCTAAATCTAAATGTTAGCTGATTCATAGCGACTAGATCACGCATCGTCGCCAACGAAGTATCTTAATAGCATCTGTAGCTCACTTCGCATTTGTGAACTGACATATCTAGATAATTCGCAAAGAATATAAGATCAACAGTATATTTTCAATTCTATATCTTTTAATGTAAATTTTGTTATCACTATAACACTGCTGCGCAGCAACATTGCAACGATAACGAAATTTGCATTAAGAGTTACAGAATAGACCTGCAGCTATTGAAACGAAATAAATTAAACTCTTACGACTTCTGAAATTTATATACGTACAATTAACTTAATTGATAATAAAAAAGTTAGAATTTTTTAATAGAATTTTATTATTTACACCCTCCGAAGTTGTCGAAATATAATACTGTTGTCGAGATCTTTTACTGACTCGTTATAATTTCTTCTAAAATCTTCAATGCTTTATCCTTTCAACTATCAAGAAAGTTCATAAGGCTGAGATGACAGCGTATAGGTTAAGAAACGGTTAGATTAGTCCTAAGAAAAAAAACGTACATCTTCATTCATTCGAGAATGGATTTGGTCGATCCCTTCGCCGAGGAACCCGATCGAGGTGATCGTCGGTTCGGCGAACGTACCATCGCTCGCTGGAAGCAAGGGTGAAAACTTGCCCTAAGATGCTTAGAGGGTAAGCTCTTATACAACGTGGAGAATAAGAGAAGGGTGTAGTTCTCCGATACTTTACCGTCGCATTCTCTGTCTGCGCTCTTCACGCATACGCGCGTTATGCGCGTACACGCGCGACCGCGCGACTCGCACGCACACGCGTGATCGGTCCGTGTGTGCGTTTTGTGTGCGTGCGGGCAGACGCACCGCCGTGTGCCCCGCGTGTGCGGAAGATTAAAATTACTTCGGTAAACTGCCTCGCGGGACGAAAGGGGTGGTGGCGCGAAACGGGCCCCCGAAGAGGGCGAACGTCTCGTAAATTTCTCGGCTAAGAAGCTTAATTTGGATTTTCGGTAACGAGTTATTGTGAACGCCAACTCATTGGGGGATGATTTAGGTGGCACCAAGGACAGGTTCCGGTCGTCTATTACCGCCGCGCGATAGACGGATTATTCCTTGGATTCTGAAGAGTAATATCTAGAAACTTCTTATCACTGCCAGGACGCATAACCGCCTGTCACTCTGAAAAGTTTTCCCGAGCGGAAGTCGTGGTGGTGATACGGGATCACGAACGCCATCACCGAAGTGCCCAATCTTCCAAATATTAACGCCCGAATCAGGAGAGACCTATCTTTGTATTAGCATATTTATTGCAGTGAACTTAAGAACTCATATCACATTCTAGTCGAACTTACGGGAATGAAGAAGGGATAATATTTCAATTTATGTATTTATGTATATAATTTTCTCTCTCTCTCTCTCTCTCTCTCGCTTTCTCCCCAAATCAGAGAGAGAGAAAATCCGATTCTACAATATATTCTATAAATTTGAAATAGAACACGTCACGCTTTCAATTATACTAAACGCAATCTTAATATTAAAACCATTTATCGCTTCATGTTGATTATAAATGCATAGCTTCTCTTTTTTTAATTTCAATATTCCATTAAAGAATGTATTAATCATTGTGCAGTAATTCTAAATTTGAAGCGAAAGGACTTTATCCCTTTTTCAAATGACAATTTAATTCAAGAGATTATTTAAGTACAACGGATAATGCAAGATAGGCTAAGAATAGATGCGTAATGCAAACTTAAATGTTCCGGATTAACGTGATTCCGGCGTATAGTGCTTCTACAATGTCGCAATAATGACGAGCGCGAACGAAATAAGAACGAAACAGCACGCAATGACTCGGTCTGACAAGCTGATTTAGGAACAGGATGGAGTCCTGCGCGAAATCCTCAGAAGGAAGAGAGCTGATCCTTCCGGCGACCGGAGGAGTCCTGCAGAATGACGTAGTAATCCCGGGGGAGAGCCTCGGCCTTAGCCTTAGCTTAAGCCATGAGGGTTTGCATATAGGGTGGGTGGAATGGGGCCGACACTAAGACATCGGGCACATCCACGGCGTGCACGCGTCCTTAAAACACGGATATGCGCGCAACGAGGCACCGGCGCCGCCTAATCCACGAGGGTCTCAAGCAAAACCCGAATTCCCATTGGCTGGAGGAATACTAACGGATTTGGCTATTCCAGTCGCTCTGACCGATCTGAAATATTTAGCTGGATCGACTTGGTCGGGGACAGGTCGAAAAGTGAGATCAAACAAGCTCGCGAGTGTACTCGGGGCGCGTCGAGGGATTATGGGTGCAAGACATGCTCCTTGAAGCGACTTGCTCGTGTGACTTGCATTTTTCGCGACGATCTGATATAATGAACACCATATTACTGTCATCTTATGAAGCTGGAATCACAAACGTTAAAAAGCTTCTTAATGATCGTGTTTACCAACCGTCAATTAATTATGATTTTTATTAATCAATGAACTTTTTGTGCAACTAGAATGAATGACAAGTATAACTAATCGCATCACGTGCGGTTTTCTCCCCAAGCTTCAATGGCATTTCGGAGTGCAGGAGTTAATTGAAACACGGTTGCTGTGGATGGTTCTTTTAAACAATGACGGCGTTTTAGCGACATTGTGTTAAGGTTATGCGTAATCTTCGACGGTTTCTTCGGGGAGTAACTAAGATCGAAGTGAGAGTAGGAGGAGCGGAGAAAACGGCAGGCACGGCAGCCGCGAGAGCAGAGGATTCGTGATAGAAGGGTGAATCTTGGGGAAGGGTAAAAGGGGAGGGTTAAAGGGCTCCTTAGCGGAGATCTTAGGCAAATCCAGCGTGAAATCGCATCAGAACATCCCCTTGCCAAAACCACCACTTACTCCTACCATCTTCGCCCGGTATCTGCGGTGTATCCGCCTAAGGAAATTCTTACTCTTACTTCTTCGACCCTGGTCACGAAGGTCGCGGCTAAAATTCGACATTCTGCTACAAGCGTGAGAGTCGCATCGCAACCCTTTCGAAGAACACCCCACATTCACACATGGTATTCCTAAATTCGTGTCCCCGTTCGTAACAATAATTAAAAATCACCGTCCAAATCTCTAAATCAAACGAATCCCGATAATAAATAATCAAATTTAACACAGGAAGAACAATTTTATTGAATTATTTAGAAATTCAATTTTGTTGGACCAGCAAAATAATTATGTAGAAACTCAAGCATGATGAGCAATTCTGCAAAAAGTTTTGACATTCAAGCAATCAGCTTGAGCTCCTACATAATATGTTAATTATTAGCTGAACAAAATTATTTTCGGATCTGTATCGCAACTGTATTACGCAATTTGGCTGTCTTATTTTTCGGAGAAATCGATCCTTTCACATCATCATGATTCCGTCCACGATGAACTTAGAAGTGGTTTATCTCGATCTTCGTCACTCTCCCGGAGGAGGATCGTCAGTTTCTGACGATCTGACAGTTACAAGCGGACAATTATTCAAAGCGGCTCTCTTTCTCTCGTCTTTTCTTCTCTCGTCGTATCTCGTCCCTCCGTTCCGACACATCTCTCTATCCTTCTCGCCGCGATCGCGAGGAATATCCCGAGCTCCGCTCTCTTAATCAAAACACGGAGAGAGAAAAGACATTAAAAGCCGCGTCGAGACTCGCGTATCTCGCCTCGAAATAGAGTTCTAGCCGACCAGGGAAGATAAGACTCCCCCTTGGAACTGCTCTCTTTTCCGGCGTTCTCTTATAGGATCGCTCTATATGCGCGCTCTATTATTACAATACATTCAGACACGCCTGCGAGAAGTCGCGTGCGATTTTCGCCTGGTGAGGAGATTATGTCAGACCCCGGCGAAACGGAAAAATGTTTCGGCCCGCGTGATAAACCATGACAGATCAGCGTAGGGGTCGCGAGCGGCCAAGTATAGCGTCTTTTTACGCAATTTCCGTACGAGTGAGTCTGCGTGATACAACAGTAGCACAACGTTCATAAATAACGTCATTAAATATGTCATTAAATGCGATCTGAAATTCTGTGTTATCGATCAACGTATTATTAGCCCAAATATAGAAAATGTACGTGATATTTCTTGGCATAGAAGAGACATTGAAGCACAGTTTCTCTACCATTATCTAATTATACTTCAGCTAATCCTGCTGATATTAAAAGCTACTACATTTCATAATTGGATTTAGTAATGACGCTACCTGTAGTTAGATGAAGTCGCATTAAAGTATGCGGTATGCTTGCTGATTAAAATAAAATTAAGCGTATATCAGAAACGTACAATTCTTATAGAAATTAAGAACAATGAAACGGAATATCTCGATCGCATGACGTTTTTCACATGAAATTGAGCGAAGCAACGCGAGACTCGAAAGAGCAATGTTCCGCCGGTCGTTTCGATTTCGTTTAACGATCCGAAGATCCGCAAATCTCTGGTTGCGCGTCCATTCTCGCTTCTGACGACCCGAAATCAACGAGCTCGATGCAACGAACTCGTTCGTACTGAGACGCGATCGTTAAGCCCGACCACTCACACGCACGATCCCGACTTGCGCTTTCTTACATGCATGACGGGGAACTCGAACTAGATCTCCGTTCGAATACATCCAGGTGAATACATAATGTGTAATCCCCGGGGTATGCGGACTCGGCGTCTTAGGCTAATCTTGTTAGGCCTTGTAAGCCTCCGGCTGACCCTATAGAGCAGACTTTTAATCCCTTAACACGCTACGCATACGGAGATTTTGCATAAGAAAGAAATAGGATTGTCCTGCCTTCGTCGAAGGCGACGAGGCGCGTCTTGCGTTGTCTCGCGCGAAGGGGCTGCTTTCCATTCGGTTTCTATCAGTCGCTGTTCAGCAGTCTGTACTTTTAATTTCTAACTAGTTTTTACAGCCCTAAAAGATTACTGGCCTTTTTCGGTTAGGCTCGTCTTAATATGTTCTTCGGTGTATTAAAACAATGTTAATTACTCTTTAAATCTGAACTGTGACATCAGTCCCAATTATGATGTCACTGGCAATGAGTGAATTTATAGTGAAATTCAACTTAAAAAATCAATAAAATGTAGAATCCCTAACCTAATTAACCTTGATTTAATGTATAAATTCAATGTATGTAGTATTCAAATTAACGTGTAAAAATATCGATATTTTCCTTTCTTTTTCAGTTGAATTTCACCGAGTCAAAATTAGAGAGCAATATTAAAAATTGGAATTTGTACATGTGGGGAAAAATGTTCAAGTCGATTGATATCCTTGTTACCTCTAATGCATTTTTTTTTTTAAACAATTGCCATTTTAATGTATTTTACACAGTATTTTACATAATATTTACAATAAAATTATGAAAACGCGTTGAGATTAAAAAATGAAATCATTAATATAATATATGCGGATTTGTAGCGTAGTGGCGTCTCGTTATAAACCGTGAGATATTCAAATAATACGCACTCTGAAAGAATGCTAATGCTTTTCGTTGATCTGCATCGGCTAACGTATGCGCGCAACGATGCGCTCCGCGAACGAGCGCGAAAACGCGCATGATGTTTCAGCAAGTGATTAATGCGCGCCCCGCTACTCTCTCTTTCTCTCTCTCTCTCTCTCTTACTCACTCACTCACTCACTCACTCACTCACTCACTCACTCACTCTCTCTCTCTCTCTATCGTGATACGCGGAATTGAAAAAGAAAGTAACAAAAATCGGCTACGCAGCTGTTGCGAGCGGAAGACAAATGGATTCCCGGAGTACCAATCGTCGCCGGCAAAACTTTAAATAATAATTAATGATGATTACGGCGTAATGCGCTCGCATTCGAACAATGCCGATAAATAGCGGTCATTGTCAATATCATTTTAATAATCGTGCCGCGCTTCAGAGAATAGAAGTCGCAGACACGTATTTCATAAATGGTTGTATCAAAAATTGGCATGCTTCGTATAAATTCAATGTTTTATATCGATGCTCGATTTAAACAAAGCTGAAATCAATCTTCCCTCGATAAAACTTCAATCTTCCATAAACAAATAATCGTATAGTATAATTAACTAATTAATTAACTTCGTCATCGGAAACTTCGGTCTTAGCCAGGAAGACAAGTCTTTTCCCGAAATGAAATTCCGTGAAAGCGATGGTGAATCAATACAAACGACTTTTACGATTTCGCGATAGTGAATGCATTGTTTGCTACTTATGTAAAATTCGGTATATAACATACAACAACGCCAGTTAACAAATCCTATTAAAAATAGATGCGAAAAACCGAGCCGCGTTCCCGGCGAGCCAACGTAGTGTGGCGGTGCACAACGCGAAGATGCTTGTGAGATACCATCTTGTATTTATATTTATAAGAGCCTTAGAACATTAAGGTTCTCTCTGCCGACTATTATGAATGCACAATGAAGTCCAGCGAGTCGCGCGGCTTCATCTCTCTGATCCTCGTCGGGATAATTAAAAAGGGAGCCATTTCGACAATTCGGCTTATGAGAAGCCTCCCTTTACCAACTTCTTTACTCTTCTTATATATTTTGATTATGTATTGCACGATATCGTATCTTAAAAACTGCAAAAGCGTCTCACGTTAATCGGCAAGTAACGTTCTTTTCATTTATTTAGCTTATTACATAGCTTGTGAGAATCGTAAGATTGATATGAGCTATCGAGATTAATTCATCACTTTGACGACTGATCACAACTCATGACTTTGATTATTTAATCTGTTTTATTCTTTAAAACGCAAATCACATCGGAAATATTTAAAGATGTTTTAAGAATTAAATTTGATAATTGCAATTTTGTTATAATTAAAATAACATTGGGATTTATCATTATCCACAATAATCGTGCAAAATTAGCAAATATCGTTTAATTATTATTGTTATATATCTATAAAATAAAGTAATTCCGATAATAGTATAAATATAATTAACTGCTCTCTACTCTTTTCGAATCGTGGTATGATGCATAAATCGCATAAAAGTGTAAATCGTATTCAACTTGAAAAAATATCTGACGTAAAAGTCAGAGATGCTTTATTGGAAAAAACCATAAACTAAAACTTCACATCACGCTAAAATATTTGAGCGCAATTTTAATTCATTCGATTTATGCGACTATTTGGATTCTCGGTGCAACTTATTATGGTCAATCCGCAGCGATTCATCTCGATGGCGAGATGCTGTAAATAGATTCGAATTACTTGTCACGTCGCTTAGCCATTCTCGATGTTTTAATGATTATTACCAGTCGACTGAGAAGCACCTCCCGGCGACATCACCTGCCCCGAGTCTGAAAGAGGAGAAAGATAAATCGAAAGCAGGATGCAGAGGCGTGGATTTTCGCGGAGGCTGGCGAGCGAACGCACACGATTTCGTGCACACGTACATGCATGCTTTCGAGCGGTAATATACAAGAGAAGGAGGGTGAGAGAGAGAGAGAGAGAGAGAGAGAGAGAGAGAGAGAGAGAATGGGAGATACGCATGAAGAGAAAGAGAGACCAGGAGAGGGTGACGAGGGTGGCGGAGCGAGCGGAAAGGTGAGGTCGGTGGGATCGCCGTATACCTACACGCATCGCGATATAACACGTCGGAGTTAATGCCACTAACACAACGCCGCCACCTTCGGGGATTATCCTACGGGGGATATTTTTGATCGTGCAATAATCCCTAATACGATTTACACAGCTCGTGCTCGCAGGGACGCACGCAACAGCCCGGCTAGTACGGTAACGATTTGGCCGGTTGCACCTGATCGTTATTCCAGGTGCCGAGCGTTTCGTTTTAATCATTAGAAGCGTTAGCGCAAAAATACAAACAGCCATATTTGTATAATAGACTGCAGTGATTAATTTCGAGCTGGAAAAACGCGCCGGCCGTTTAGCGATGACGGAAGAGGACGATTCGTTCCTGTTAAAAAGTAATCTTGTGCATTCGGAAAATGCGAAATTCTTTTCATTTATAGAGAACGTTACGAAAATGTTAACGTAGGATAAAATCGCGTAGAATCATCAACAATGTCTGCAAAAGCAAAATAGATACGAGAGAGATACATATATTCTTCTTGTTTTTACGAGTAAATCGTTAAAAAAAAATATAGAAAAAATCGTTACGACTTAATTATAATTTCCAATTGTATTGCGTAGCACTATCAAATTAATGGGGTGATAGTATTTAATGGACTTAATCCATAGCGAAGGGATGTCTCTATATGGAATATTAAATCACATTACAATGATCACGCCCATCAATTCAACTTTAAAGCAGATAAACTTAAATCATTGCAAATGTTGCATCCACTTGCTCTTTCAATTGTGCAGAAATTATCTGTCCCAGCTGCCGCATTCTTATGATTTACAAGATTATTCGTGTGATACTGTATAGTACGGTGTAACGGGGCAGCAGCTGTAACATATATTTCTCAGTAACTGAGACGTACGATTATTGCATCTTAACTAACATCTCAACGTAAATCAATTCGATACTTCTATATCGTCATGCGCGGAAATGTATACGCTACACATACTGTACGAGCTTTTATTTTTTAAATGTGTCTCTGCTGTTATTGTTGCTGTTATTTTTGCAGATACTTTCGAGATACAAGAACATGAAATTTCCACCGGCCAAGAGGCTGGCTACCGACAGGCGGAAAGAATCAGATGAGAAAGAATTCCTGAGGCAATTTGCTCCGTTCCTTTAATCGATTAAAACACATTCGTGCTAATCGGCCGCGCGTTGTCATCTCGAATTGACACGTAGGAGAGCCGATGATAGCAAGCGACACTCCCCGCCGGTCGTTAGAGCACCGGATAAAGATAAGTGCCGACCCTTCTCTCCTCCTTCGTCGTCGTCGTCTTCTTCTTCTTCTTCTTCGTCTTCCTTGGTCGCGGCCGAAGATTAAGCCGGCACCCGTGGGCGCTGACCCGTGAAGATAACCGACGTGTATTCCCTCTAAAGCCGTCGATCGGCTCTCCGCGCGTACATGCGTGCCTCTCGCGCGTAAGCCGCGGCTTTTTTATCAACCCCCAGCGCGCAGTATATACGGCTCGTTGCATCGCCGACTTTCGGATTTCCAGGCGTCGCCGTCGTTCGTTGCACTTTGATCCCTGTAACGCGTCCGTCCGTTATGACGCGCGAGGAATCAACGCCTCGATAACACGCAGAGGGGGGAAGGAAGACCCATCAGAAGGCAGAAGATCGACAAGGATGACGGGTAACGGATCATTTCTTGCGACCGGCAGCACAACAGATTTTCCCCTTATCGAAGGATTACTCATCTGTCGAGAAAAGGCACGTGCATGCGGATTACTTCGTTATACTTTAAGCGCAATTGAGTCACGGTCGCGATCGTGATCGCTGATTTCGCGGATCGCGCTTCGTCTTTTTGCAGACGTTTCTTAGCCAGAGGTTCAAAGTTTCTTTGACAGCATCAAGTATGTTAAAATTTTAATATGTAACGCGTCATAGCCTGCAGTTATAATTTCAGATATGATACACAAAGCAACTTATCTTATAAATCGCATAAATCTCAACTTTGAAGTCTAATAAAATTTTATATTCAAATAACGTGTCTTTGTAAGTAATTGTGATTCATTTTGTATTTCTTCTATCATTTGTATGCATGCATTTATTAAAAAAAATTTCATAATATCATTATCATTGCAAAAACAGAATATTCTGAATGCAATAAAGAGAGTAATAATAAATCTGCCGTTTAGCGATTAAATCAAGGTTGCGTATCTTTCTTCGTATTAAGCACGGCGCCAGTTTATTTGTAAACCTCACAAAAATTTTACAACTCACGTTTCAGAATCAAGGCAAACAAAAATTACGTTCACAGATCCGATAACGCAGAGGAAAACTATGAGTGAGATAACGCGGTGTAAAATCAGAAGTGTGACAAATAACGACGAAGATTTGAGATCGAGGAGAAACGAAATTATAATACACCGGCAAACAGGCGCCAGCCGCGTTTCAAACGTTTACAATATTAAGCAGCGGATCGCGTTATCGCGGCTACGCTTCGCGCCAAGGACGAAGAAAATCTCTTCCTGCCGATCCCGATTCGGTCTCTCGCCGTGAAATTAATTCAACTCGCGCCACGCTGTTCTCCACACATTCGACATGCCAATCGATGACAATTGCGAGCCGCACTACGGCATTGTCCGTGTGCGCGACAGTATAGTATTACGAAAGTGCGCTTTTAATCCCCCTCGAGCTAAAAATCAATAGCGTGCCCCCTTGATGGTTAAAACCTCCCCCGGGATAAGCCCGGGCTGGGACCGTAGTTAAATAAATCCTGGATCAAAGGATAAGTCCTACCTACCGCTCTCTCTCTTTTTTTTTTTATTCGCATATACTTTCTCGACCCTTCTCGCGCGTTTCCCTCCCCTTCCTCACTCTCTTTTCCCGCGCTTTTCCATCCGCCGCGGATTATTGCCAAGATCATAAATTATGAATCTTAACCAGTTCGACCAAGTGAAATTATTTCCCATCCCTCTTTCTCTACCCTTCCCTGCGACGCAGGGCCTGCCCCTTTATTCGGCCGACTATGACGGCTAAGCAGGAAGATCGAGATTTGTGACGGTCCCCATTCGACGGAATTAAGATCATGTTCCGTCCTTTTTTGCGCCACAAGTTCCTTTCTCTCGTCGCTCTTGCTCGACCCGGGTTTGCTTACACGCGCTTCTCTTTCATCGCCGCCATCGTTCGCAGCCCATCGCGAGCTTTAATCTCGGATTATTTCGAGCCAGGATCGGGGATTAATTCGAGGAAGAGTTGACTTATTTGCAAACGACGGCGACAACGATGGCGCCTTTCTGAGGTGCGATTACTGACGTTGAGTTTATCAAGTTTGCAAGAAAAATTAGTGGCTACTTTCACCAAGATCGATTAGCTATAACCAGTAATTCTCTTTATCATCGTTTAATTTTTAATCCGGAAGGAGATGAAGAAGTAGTTAAAGATCAAAGTTAGCCGGCGAAACCGTGAAGCCAGTCGCGAACGATAAAAGGATCCCTGATTAATGAATCCTCCGTCGTCGTCGGTGGTGCGCTCGATTTGAATTTCTAAAAGAATACACGCCCCACCCCCTTCCCCTATAAACGTTTGAATACGAAAGCAATAGAAAGGGACCGAGATTTTCTAGCGAGCTTTCTAAGGATACTCGAGTCCTTAAGTCAGCAGGGAAGCATAAAAGGAATCGAAAGTTTGTACCACGCGTCATAGGATCGCCGGTCGCTCCCGAGATTTCCGTTGAATTCGAAGGGCTTTTTGTACCAGGATCTTATAGGATAGACACGACGAATCTCAGTGGTGTCTTAGCGGAAGAAACGCACGCCAAGATAACTACTGGCGAGACCTCGTTGATCCTGGATTTAGACGGAGTTTAGGGCGTTTTCATATCAGGAGTTCATGATTACGCATTGTCGCCTGTTCGCGCCTTTGTTCCTAATGGCAGGATCACCTGAGGGATCATCCCGGGATTTTAAGTATCCGCCGGCTTACGTATCGACCGAACAATTTTGTAACGACGCAGAGAGATTTCTTAATGAAAGGATTATATCGCTGAAAACTTTCACATTTAGTTAAAATAAAACAGCATTGATAGAAATTATAATCAATCGCTTTTCACAACCAGATTTTCCATCTAATTTAATATAACAGCTCTTTTAATTTTTATAAATTCTAAATTAATATTCTAAATTCTTAATTTTTATAAACAAAAAAAAATTTTTAGACTAGATTGCAAAAGCGTATACTTTACACGCAATATTCTTCTCGAAATGATGGACTCAATCTCGTGTGCGTAATTAATTTTTTTCCTAGAAATAATTGGGATTTATGGGGGTTGCACTGATATAGCACTGTTTCGTAAAATGTTACAAGTATAATAATAAAAGGATCATATATTTCGTCCTCCTATTAAAGCGCGTGATATTGCAAACGGCTACAGTTCACATTTATTCGTCCTGGGCGCGAAAGAAACGTGTTTTCGATTTCTGACCGACTGTACGGGATTTCAGATTAGCAAGTTCCTCCACTTCCGTTCAACGGATTTGTCTAGATTTACCGGAGGTTTTGCCATCAGGGCACTAGGACGTAAGTTTTCCAGCCGGTTCGCGCGTGCAACACTCGCCAGAATCCTGCCAAAGGATCCTTCGTATCCTGTCACCCTGGTACCGTTCTAACTGTATATCCACTCAAAATCGTCCACAGCTTTGTCTGCCTACGCAAGCCCAGATTTCGTCGTCTTCCATCCCCGTGCCTGTTGCTGGATGATGGCGGGTCATCATCCCTGTCTGCTCCCCACGATATCCCATGAGAATGTGGGTAAGGCCACTGTGTGACCTCTCCGTGCCAGGGGAGTATAACACAGGGAAAGGACCGGGAAGGAAACGACGTATTGCGACGGGGGTGTCAAAGGAACATTCGGGGTCGACTGCTCGTTTGGTAAAACAATGATAAGTGTATATAAGAAAGTTAGATTAAAATAATATGCGCGCAATGAATAGGGAGGAGACTTTCTGAACATCTTTCTCGACATAAACAGAGGAAAAACTAAAAGAATGGTCGAAATGTCGAGCAATGTCACTGCTTGACATTATATGAATAGGCGCGGTGTTAAAACTTTATATATTCAGAATTTAAAATCGAAATATCGAGATATAAAGATTTATGACCTTTCGTGTAAAACATATTCAAAGAAGATTTATGGTACTTCGGTACTCTCTTTTTTAATTAATAAAAGAAAGGATACGTTAATTTATAATAAAATAAAAATTCATAAAAATATGAATTGTTTAATCTTATTTTTATATCTTTGTTAAAATGTATATGAAATGCATAAATTGTATTTTTTTAAGTTAAATTTACTCTCTTGTAGTTTCTGTAGATAGATTCATGAAAAATCCGAAATAAAAAATTCAATTTTAACTTCTAATTTTTTTTCTAACATTTTCTAATATTACAATTTTCATCTAATATTTTCTTATATCTTACGTATAAAATTCACTTATTTTTATAATGCTTCTCTAATCATTTAAGAATATCGTAAGCAAAGATGAAATCCATAATTTTATTCTTGTATAATTTAATTTTTAACGGAGCAAAAGAAAATTCGCATATTTCCGAAGTTAAAGTCATATTTTCAAAGAAAAAGAGTAGCTATACTACCTTTCTTCTAAGATAGAAGGAACTTTTCCTTTTAAAAAGATTAATATCAAGCCGGTCCTTCGATAAACGAGGGTTGTTTACCGAGGGACCAGGAGAGCATCGGTGACAATGCTATTATTTGTCTAATGCAATCTGAACGCAGAAGCGACCGAATGGTCGGTATTCTCGATGACTTCGTTGCAATGATCAGGATTTCATTTTTGGTACTGGAGGTATAAGTTTGTCCGAGGTTTTCAGAAAGAGCGAGGAGCCGACACATATGCATCTGATTTGCGCATCTTTATTGTCTTCTGGCTTTCGTAATACTTTTTAATTGAATTGAATTAAAATAGATATCGATACGGGAAAAAAGAGGAATTGTTTCAGATTAAATAAACATGACTTTTTCCCTCAACAAAAAATTTTTAATTTTTTAAAAATGCTTTTTTGTTTTTTTCTGTTTTAATTTTCGAACGTTCTTTTCTGTAATTTAATTAAGAATTTTTACACATAGAATAAACTTTATGTGTATTAGATATCAATCGACAGATTTTGACTCATAAATATAATTTATATATTCTTTCTCTGTTGAGCATATTTATTAATTTATTAAACTTAATTTAAAATATTAATTTAAAAAACTTTATATTGATTTTTTAATTTCCTAACTATGAGTGTTGTTAAAACAAAAAAATGTAATCGGATGTGTGAAGCTGACGAATAATATTTAATGTTGTAAAAATATGATTGCTAAATATATTAAAACACATTAATTTACATATACGTCGCGTTTGAAATTGTCTCTGTCGTAATCCATAATGAATTAACCAATCTCAGAGATTATATAACCCTGGCGTTTTGTTTGGTAAGGCCGCTTTGAGGATTAGTAAGTCTAAGTCCTAAATGACGGGATTATATAATCCAGCGGATTGCTTACGTTGGGCTTACTTGAAAGATAGAAACGTGGCAATTAATTTGCTATCAATATGAATTTCATGCGTACTGATAACTGCATTTGCATACATTTATTTTCAAATATTAATATCTTAGAGAGTTATTCCCCTGTAAGGAACGACTACCGTCACATATTACTTTTTCCAATTTGTAATTATAAATTGTTGCAAATTTATTATTATATTTATGTATATACATATATATGTATATTAATCGCATCACTGTGTTATAAGCATTTATTTACATTATTTTTATTACAAAACCTAATCTACTTAAATCTAAGAAATACATCTTCATCAAAAAGTTTTCTGAGTGGCTTAAATCTTTACGTTGTGATGTATGCGAATGGTAACTCATTGGCGACAACGACTCCCAATTGGACTAGCTTATTTTTTACTTACACGATGCAATATATCATCGTCGCATTAACCGCATTGCCCTCCATTTTTGCCTTCACAGAAGTCGAACATCACTTATTCGATTTGCCTTGTAAAACAATTAGGCCGAGATGATAGCGTAGAGATCCCGAATAACAAACAAGAATAGAGACATAATTAAGACAGCTGACACCGAAAAAAGTTTATCTTTCTTAACTACATCTCTTTATATACTTTTTACGTTATCGAAATCATATATCCAATTCATAATTCTGAAGAAGAAAAAGATAAGAAACAAAACTGCGTAGATTCAATGACGCAAATATGAAAGAATTATAATTCTCGAATTTAAATACTAAATTTAAACATCCAAGATTAAACAACGATCTGTCCAACGAAAGCTACAATGATTCTGTACCGCTAATTGCTGTAGATTCATCCATGTATTATCCCCCTCCTCCGATCCAGCCACCGGTTGCTAGAATTTTTTTCACGACTCTCGTGCGTAAACAACTAGCAGGGTAGCATACGCATCCTGCTGGATTCCACGGTCCTTCGGGAGTCACAATTCGGCCGACTGGTAGAGAGAGATAGAGAGCGAGCGGCCGGGGGTAAACGAAACGAAGCGGATGCAAAGCCGGGGAGAAGAACGAAGAGGCTCGTCGATGTGAGAGGGAGAATGAGAGAACGAAGGGGAAGCAAAAGGGTGCGTGCGCGGCACATGCGTAAGAATGCCACGTCCTAGCGTCCTGCTCTCCTGGTCGCCGGGGTCCTACAAAAGCCCTTATTTGGGTCACGGGGCATTTCGAGGGTCCGGGACAGGATGCGAGACACCTTCCTGTCGCTTCTGCTGTCCGGTCAGCGAAAATAAGGCGACAGGTATCGGACAAAGGACCTCATTTGCATATTTTTCGGCAAGATAGAGTCGAGCCGAGGCGACGACCGAATAGGCGTTCCGTGACGAGGCCAAGAACCGAGACAACCTGGCTACTCGGCGCCGGGATATGCGCTCCTGATACGAGAGACGTCTATTAGGCCTATAAATTATCCACTGCATCGATCCAGAGAGTAATATTACGATAGCTCGAGGCGGTGGCTGATGAAAAAGGCACAGCGGTAGGTGTAATCGGGTCAACGGAGTATATGTGCTTATAGATGATAAAAAGAAATGAATCGCATTGTATCGATTGGGAGTTGTTAATTAACGTCTAGAATAATGGACCTTATGAAAACGACGATTTTAATCGCGATTTAGGATCATTTCGAGTGTTTTTCTGATCCTCATCTTACGTCTTTAAACCCATTATTCTGAATAAGAATTTTATGTACAATATTATAAGATTTATATTTTGTGTATATTTAGGGAACAGAAGGTACCGCTATTCATTCAATGAAATACACGCACAACTTTTTTTATATTTTAAGTTTATGAGATATCATTTCACAATAATATTTCATATGTAATTATGAATTTATAAATCCAGCTGAGTGGGTCAATCAGTCGATTATGAATTACGAAAAACAAAAGCATGCTCTAAATTGAAACAGCGAACAAATGGTTGCAAAATGTGTACAGTTAAATTCATAGCTAGTTGAAGAAAATATAATAAAATAGCTGAATATTTATAAATCGGGCAGAGATTTAAGGCTCTCTGAGTAGTCGTAGCGGCCATGTTGGAATCGTGATGTCAGAGGCGAGGAATGACACGTAAATTTATGCTGCAAACCATTTGTAAATAAAGACATTTGGATCTAAATGACGAGATTGCTTTAAAATATATCTGTACAAATGGGCAGAAACTATCCTTTTCTCTCTTAATAGTCAGTAAATGGTCGTAAAAGGCAGGTGAGCCTAATTTCGGGCAGAAACACACGATTTGAATAGCTGTTGAAATAAATGAAATATACTTTTACATATCAAATTCCAGGATAATTATATAGTTTCTGCCAATTTTTTAGGACTTTCATAAGTACGAGACACGTCACATTTTCACAATTAAGCAAATAATAACGAGATGGCATGCAGCACAAATTTCGTCAAACGTCGTCAAAACGTCACTTTTCCACGCCTATAAATTCAGCCATTTTTCGTAGCGAAGTGCTGTAACACACACACAAGGACGAGCCCATGTACATGTGCTCGCTTTCGGCGCACCGAGAGCACATATATATATGTATAGGCTTTTGTTTGTGTGTGACTACCGATTTCGCCACATTTCGCCAGGTCGCTGACTGATCTTGAAATGCTGACTATTCAGAAGCCTTAAATACTTCTGATGTAATCATGAATATAATTAAACTGTAAATAAATTAGACATCAAAGAAATGAATTCCTTAACATTAACAGTATTTGGGTGTGTCCAAATTTGTCCAGTTTTGAAATAAAAATTCAAGAATTCTTAGTTTATTTCTAATTCTCTGTTTGTCTCTTACCTTTTTGGTCAATAAGACAAGAGACAAACAGCAAGAAACAGAAAACAAAAAGCACATTGTAGAATTAGCCTTAGAAATAAATTTTAAAAACAATACTTATACACTATTATATGTAAAAAAGTTATGTTTCTTAATATTTATAATATATTATAAATATTTCAATTTTTAATGCATCACACATAAATATTTTTATGGAGACAATCAAAATTAAAAACATATTTTACGAAAAGACTTTTTGCGACTGTAAATATTTGCTATGCTATTACAAACTTTTTCTTATTCTTCGATAAAACTATATTTTGCGTTGCAGCATTGTTTTATAATTTTAACAAAACTTAACATTTTCGTTATAACTTATTTTAAATTTGTGTATATTCCAGTATCTTCATAAATCTAAAAGTAAAATAGGCATCACAACAACAAATGTTGGCATTATCATTAAAAAAAGCGATATCGTCGTTTGCACATTTAGTTGAGCACATTTAGCAGAGCAATGCTATATTAATGTAAGCGATCGATAAGAGAACGGATGGGCGTTTAGGAAGGTAAAAAAGGGTAGTGGATGACCCTTGAGCAACAGGAACGCAGAATCTTGGGAAAAGGAGAGCCTGGGGGCTCGTGGCTGCGTTTTAGGAGTCTGGAAAACCGGGAATCCAAAAATCCGCAAGTAACAGGCCTTCATATCTCGCGTCGTGAGCGCGGTAGCCGTACTTTTGCGCCTTCTGCGAGCCTGATTGCCGTCTCAGCTCCTTATCCCAATTCCCTTGCGCGGGATAACGCGGCCCGATCCGATTTTATGATCCCACTATGATGCCTAATGCAGGATCCTCACGCGACGAAACTTGGCGGCGCGTCCTTGAACGAGCAGAAACTCGAGGAGTCACGTGTGCCTTCCTTCTTTCGCGTCCTCGCACGTAGAGCAACAGGCTAACGCCGCTTCTTCGATAGCACGCACAAAGGATCTGCACGTGTCCGTGATCCTCCTCGATACCTCCTGTTATCCTGGCCCTCGAAACTCGCTGCAATAATCTCCTGGGAAGTTTCTATCCCGATCAAGGAGATAAACGTTGGCGGGGTTGCGAGACACGATAATCTCCTTTATTCAAAGGACGAGCCGAAGAGAGGACCAAATTTACCCCGCGTACACGTGCGATCGTTTGATCTAATTTCGTTTCCAGATAATGTCGTGCTAATGTAATGGTATTATAAAGGAGAGAACGCAAGCAAATAAGCAAGAAAATTAGACCATGATTCAATTTCAAGAAATTAACCTAGAAATCAATGTAGAGTTTCTCCATTTAAAATCAAACTTTTTCTTCTTCTTATATAAAAAGTAGATTTCTTTAATAAAAAAATCTTATTCAATATTATTCGTGCTAATATTATCAGTGTATCTATATATACTGATAATAAGAGGCATTATGCATACGCAGATAACCGAGCTTCCTCGAAAAATTCGCTTGAAAATTTCATACGTTTCCTTTTTCAAAGCAAAGGATTATGAATTAATGTCGTTTTATTGATACGTGAATCGTTAATTCCGAATTCTCGACGTAACCCGTTATTTCTATGTTCAACACGAATTTTCGGCTTGTCGTTACATATAATTTATTTGCCACTGTAGCGTTGTACGTATAATCCGGGATTAAGCGACAGCGGCGCGGTGATAATCAGAATTTTGTTAATAGTACTGCAAAAGGCTCAAAGTCAGCGGACCTTGATATTACTTGGCGGTGATAAAGCGCCGCAATCCCGAAATTCCACTGTATCTTTATTATACAAGGACTTTGGGATCCGAGTGGGAAATGCTGAAAAGTCATGTGACACACGGCAAAGACATTAAATCTTTTTTATGAATCATTTATTACAGCGTATTCGGCATTACGTAATCCAAGGTCACAATCCGTAGATTTATCGTCGGAGACGCCACGAGGTTTTAGACTCTTTAATCCCAAGGTGCGCCGCGGAGACAAAATAGCGGGATTATACAAATCCTCGCGTCGCTTAATCCAGGATTAAGATTATGGTCATAGACCGACGACCCCTCGTATCTTTCGGAATTTTTCTCCCATGAAGGGGAATACCGGTTGAAGATCGCGTGAAGCGCCATATGCGTCGTTCCGAATTTTTAAGATAAAATATTTCCGCGGGCATGTATGTGGGTAGCGTGCATGAAAAATAAAAGTACACAAGATAAATTGTCTCGCGAACGTAAATGCATTGTCGTTAAGTTCACATGGAAAGTTTCTGTAATATTGTACGTCTATGAATGTTAAAATCAGACTGTAACTAATTGCGACAATTTCCGTCTTTTTAATTTGTATTGTCATTCACTGTAAACTTATTGTATTTAAAATAGTACATATTGAAGAAAGTCTATTTACGTTTCAAATCGCAGTGCTTTATTATTAACAGCTGATTTCTCTAAAGAAAATCGGAGATAGTACTCAATTGCGTTTAACAGATAGCCAATCGATATTGTCCTTTATTATCAAAATTTTGTTACAAACATTTCTACGTTAGTAAAAGAAGAATCTTTATTACTTTCAGTATTACAAGCCAAGGGCACTCGGTTTTTTTTTTTTTTTTTTACGTTATCCTTACTGTGTTATCCTTACTTAATATACAAGATAGATTTATCAGCTAAAAAGAAATAGCATATTGCGCGCGATGGCAAGTGACAAATTTAAATCCATTCTACAATTGTACAAGCGTAGTTGTAGGTGGTTGCAATTGTAAGAATTAACTAATCACAAATATGAGGAGAATTCTTACAATTACAACTACTTTCAAATATGCTTGCGCAATTGGAGAACAGGCTTTGCTCCGAAACAACGGGACCAAATTCGATATTCTGTAAAATTGGCAATTTTTTCGTATCCTCGACGCATTATCTCGCGATTTGTCTGTGACGCAGCTCCGGACCGGTTTCACCAAATGCCGTCGACCGACATCGTCACCGCGTTTTCCCGTCGTTCTTCGTCCATCATTCGCGCGACAAAGCGCGCCTTGTTCCAGATCTCTTTCGCGCCGACCAATATCTCGCCGATGCAGCTCGACGTTACTCGCGAGCGCGTACGTGCACACACATACACACACACATACACACACACACCACACACACACACACACACACACATACACATACACACACACACACAACACACAAGTTAACACACAGGCACAATATCTTTCGAATCGTTCGTAGAATTCCCGTCGTATCAGGACGGGATGTAAAGCTTCCTGGGGGATGAGCCGCTTAGCCTCTAAACCTTGTGTGCTCTGCCATAGTCCTCCCGCCGCCACCCCCCTGGCAGCCTCTCGACCGCCCTTTTGTACGAGCCATCATCCACGGTACGCGTATGAGTGAGCGCGTACGTGTGCACGCATACGGGACAGAAAGCGGGCCGTATACGCGGCCCTGCACGGGGATTATCCGGGCTCTGTATTCGTGGGGATTATCTTTGGGCGCCGCGTGTACGTGTGCGAGCCGCGTTGTGTGTGTGCGTGGACCAAATCCTTTAGTGGCTCCGGTTTGGTTCCCTCTCTCTCTCTCTTCCTCTTTCGTGTATGTGTGTCAGGCACAAGGGTGCAACATATACACATACACACGTTTGCACTTGCGTCACCGAGTTTGACCGACCTGCACGTATGCGCTCGCGTTCGCGCCCGCGCGCTCGATTGCGCCTGTGTGCGTACGCGCGTACACGTGAGACCGGGATTAATCCGGGATTATTGGTCGTGTGTGCGCCGCCCGCCGTCCAAATCCAAAATCCAACGCACACAACTCAGCTAATCCTAACCCACCCCCTTTTCACCCTCTCTCGCCTGCACCTCGCCGCCCTCACCTCGCCTCGCTTCTCTCACTCTCTCAGCGTATCCTGTGTGTTCTCCACCGACAGTTCGGAGCGTTGTCTATAGGGTGTGCCTGAAAATTCGCGTCCGCCAGTGCCCTATTTTTGCCTATCCGCTTAAAGTACCGATTTTCGAGCGCGTCGTCGATCGATATTAAAGCCGTATCGAGATTAATGAAGGATTTTTGTGAATTTACCGATCAATTTTTGTCTTTAGGAAAAATAAAATATAAAATTGATCTTCGTTAAATTGTCAACAGGGTATAAATTTAGTCAGAATATGAAGATGTCCAATCACGACGATTCAATTTTATCAAAATTTCATAGACGTTTTATTGCATCAATCAATACCTTCCATATCTTGCGTACTATTTAAAACGAATATTTGTTTGATATTTGAAATATTTGTTAATAGAGAATGAAAATGTTACGTAGAAAGTTTGGGATACTTAGTTTTAAAGATTTTGAAAGAAATTTTAAAGAAATTGTACGATCGAGATTATAAAAATCAGGATAACAATAGACGTTGATTTACAACGTTTATGTGGGACATATCTATTATTATCTAAGATACCGATGACATCACGAATAATGCGACTCAGGCACAGAAGAGATTTAATTGTAAGTGATTTTTAAGTAAGGTTTAAAGTTTCGTTGCGTCCGCAATTACATTACAATCTTCATTATTCAGATTGCGTCACGACAAACTCATTATGTTAAAATATTAATTATCAGAATTAAAAAGAAATTTTTACTTTTAAAATATATGAACAAAAGTTTGTCTCGAAACTGGTCTTACCAGGATATTCATTAAAAGACTATTCGCTCCAAAAATTGCTAAAAAAGTTATATCCGAATTAACGAAAAAACAAAAGCTATTAAATATAAAAGCGTGCACGGTACGTTTTATATACCGACATTTCACAAAAGTAGGAATAGGAAATTAAATAAAATTATAAGATATACTTTGTAATTTTAAAAAAGAAGCAATTTGTAATTTGAATGCAGCGTGAATAGTATTTTTACGGATATTACTGCTTTACTTTGTCGATAGCCTTTGCATCGTAAGAATCAGACTTTGTAATGTCTTGCAAGGATTGCGTTCGATAAGCTAAATGTAGGACAAAACTCAAATGTAAGAACAGTAAAAATAAAGACGTACATGCGCACACGCATTTCTGTACATGTGAGAAATAACCATTCGCAATATGGTCCACGATTGCTCTCTGCGAGATATGATATCGATTTTGCCTTTGGCTTAACGCGTGGTCAGGTTGAAAGCTAGAACGTATACAGGGCGGCTATAAAAGAATCATTTCTGAATCGTGAGAAAAATGAGGGAAGATAACAGTTTTTTATGCTACAATTCATACGCATTAATACACAATTTGATACAATATAAAAGTTTTTACTTATATTAAATTTGCTATTATATACATATATTAGATGTTTTTGAAGCAAATAATATTACTATTTTATTTTGTTTCAATACAATTCGATTAATCGATGCGTCTTTGCTGTATTCTATAAAGCTTTCTTATATTTCTTTTCTTTGTTATTTTTATATTCTGTTAAATAAAAATATATAATTTTATTACACGTGTGTTCACAAACAAAATATATTTCTAAGCCTTTGTAATTAAATGCGCCTTCGCGTTAAAATATTCTCAGTAATTTGTAAACTCAGTTCATACTGTGAAAAATATATGAATTCGTTAAACATTATCTCACTCATTATAACATTATTTATACTTTGTGATATCCCGGTTATTTATAAATAATAGAACGACTTCTGAAAATTAAAACAAGTTAAAACTACACTGTTTTTTTTTTTACAAGCACAACGAAGGATAGTTACATTTGAATTAAACTGCGAGCTGAATTTATACAAACCCTCTGATCGTTTTTTGAGTTTGTAGTACGCCAAATACTCATTGTAAGTCTTTCCCAACAGAATATATTTTCTGATCGGGTTTTGCATCGCAAGTTTGGGGATTACTAAATCAAAACTTTTATACTCCTGCATCGTTCTGTCCACTGACGAGAACGTAAATAGTGAGAATTCAAAGGCAACTCGCCACAAAAGATGTTTCGTCTCTTGGGAGGGAGGATCGCGTAGGGTTAAATGGCGTAACGAGCCCGATCGTATGGCGCAAGACGCCATGGTGAATGTTCGCAGGTCGCCTAGCCGCATAGCCAGGGATTTGAATTTAATCCGGATTAGTTCGTAAGGGTCACAATAT
The DNA here is from genome assembly GCF_000204515.1 of Acromyrmex echinatior. The sequence goes on along the minus strand of NW_011627066.1, from coordinate 496,422 downwards.
CCTCCCCTCTGACTGCACCTCGTCGCAGTTCGTCCCACCGTTCGTGCACACGGATGCGCGCATATAGACGTCCAGGTAAATCCGTACGGAACACACGCGAACGATTATCCTAATTCCGAGCTGACGCTTACGGCTCGCGGACTAAAAGGGAACAAACGATCTCATCTTTCCAGCTCATCTTTGATGTATGCCGACGCGAAATCACTTCTCGATAAAAAAAAAAAAAAAAGAAACGATGCCAGCTCTCTTATTTTTGGATGTATTTATTTCTAATTTCTTGTATAAACAAATTTTTATAAAATTAAGAAACTAACATTATTGTAATTATTAAAAATTATATAATCTACTCGTATTTATGCGCACCATTTTTCAAAATTTAATGTCATTGCATTACACAACAATAAATATTATATTAAATATTTTATACTGTCGCTTATTGCACGGTTCAGCGTTGGAAATAAGTAGGTCGTACTTTCAGAAATTTGAAAAATTAAAAAAAAAGTCTCGACTAAGGAAAGGTGAAGATAAGAACTGAGAAATGTATTAGGTGTTGGAATTAATTCGTAGCGTTTTACAAGTGATGGGAAGTACTTTCATTAATGTATTTTTTAATGCTCATGTGAAATAAATAACATTCTTTCATTAAAAAACGCTACGAATTAATTCCAACACCTAATAGAAAAGGAGCAGAGGGGGGGGGGGAGGAGGATTAACTGTGACGCATGGAGATTTAAGGAGGATCCTCGAGATTCATAGATTTAGGAAGTGCGTGCTTCTGTCCATCCGCATCCCCCATCGCATATTTTTTCTCCTCGTCTAGGTCGGGGCTGGAAAAGAAAATATGTACTCTA